>JACEGR010001463.1:0-167344 GCA_014170235.1 Listronotus bonariensis
TATATTCATGTCATTATCAGATCATTTCTGCATTCTTTGCTAAACCCATCTACTTGAGCCAGTTTTGTATTACGCCGGTTTCGTTTAAACCTGAAGCGGAGTTTCAAACATATATCGTCGGTTATAAATATCTTATTGCGGCGATATTACTCACTGTTGGTATTTTTACATTTAAAAATTACATATTAATAAAGTTCAACTGTAAACAAATAAACCATAGTTGATGACATTGTATGGCAGTTTGACCAAAAACCGATAATGCCGATGGACCGTCCGACGCTTACACGGCTTTTTCGGTTTTAGATTAAAATAACTTTATTTTAAGTATTAAATGTATAATTTATTTGTTTTTGTAATATTTGGTTAAAGCACAATACAATATGTAATTTTAAAATGCTAAAATACCAAAAGAAAACGAGGTGGGCTTAGCCTTGAAAAGGCATAAAAATTACTAATTGCTACTAAGATATTTATAACCCGACCATTATATGGTTAAAACGAGTCGGTTTCCATAAATAATTCAAATTTAAAACGGACGGTAAAACAGATAAGCCAGCGTAAAATACCTAAAAATAAGCAAATTAAGTGGGTTTAGCTTTTAAAAATACAGAAATAATAAATGATCTGTCATATTAAAAATTTGTTTTCTGGGGTAATAATAGGGGAACGGCAATAAAATGACAGCTAAATTTTTTAATAATACTTTTTGGGGCTGTCATTTAATTGCATTATTAAATAGTTTAGTCACCTTTTAAGTTTATTTGGGGTTATAAAATAAATAATAAAACATGTTTAATTTGTTTTGAGTAAGTAAATTTGTAAATTTTAAACTTTTTAAAAGTGCTGAAGACTAAAACGTTCATTAACCATATTATTAACAACCGCTAAAAATAAAATCCTTTAAAATAGCAACTAAATATTTTTTTTGTGCATTTAAACTTAACTTGTTTTCGAACTTAAAACTAAAATAAATAAAATATGTCTAAAGTTTTTAAAAATTATAAAATAAATAAAGTGTGATTAAGCATATGCACGAATTGTTTGATAAGTATATAAGATAATCGTTTAATTTCTATTATAAATAACTTCAGTTTTACCTATTTTTACTACTTTGGTTAATAAATGATTTAGCATTTTTGTCAAATTGGGTTTTTATTTGACAAAATACTTTAAAAAATAATTAGATATTGATTTAATCCATGACCAATTATTATTATTAATATATATATATTTTTTTAATTTTAGCAAAATATTAGGTGTTGTATATTGTTAAAATCGCAGTATTTTTTTAATTACTTAAATACAGAGTGTCCTATTAAAAAAATTGAAGCTTTCAATAATACCTTAAAAATTAAAACATCAAGTTTAGTTGTTTTGTATTTCTTATCGTGTAGGCTATACCCTATTAACCCAACTAAAACAATAACACTTCGTAACAGGTATTTTATTTATATTTTTAAATAAATCCTTAAATAAACGTTTTATACATTTTGTTTAATATCATTTGAGCGTACCGAAAGAAACAAACAAGCACCAAAAACTCAAGAATAATAAAAGGTAAACTTTTATTTAAATAAAACACCCTGTATATTAGGTCACCACTAAAAAGGTATTTTAAAGAGCTTTACAAAAATACCACATTTAAAATATCAATCTCTAATAATTTCGGAAATATGACCATTTAAATCTGAAAAAATGTAAATATAATTTCCAGTATAGCCACGTACTTTACTAATCTGAGACTGTAGATGTAACGAAAATTATATCTGCTATTAATCAGACTTTAACTCTTAAATTTCCTAAACTATAATAGATAGGTGTATTGTGATGAATGTGATATTTTTGTAAAACCCTTTTAAAGACTTTTAAATGGTGACATAATATACAGGGTGCTTCATTTTGAAAAATAAAGTTATCTTTTTAGTTTTCTTAAGTTTTTGATGTTTACCTGTTTTTTTTTTAACTCAAAAGACAATAGATAAAAAGCTATGACACTTTTAGAGAATTTTTTAAATTTTATTTTCGGTTATCGTTGTAAATCTTTGGCAAAATATAAATAAAAATCCTTTACAGAATACTATTACTAAAAAAATGTAAATATCCATTGTATTTATAAAATGTTTTAAGACTTATCTATAAAAGAACTGCCCTTACTATGTTAATATATTTCAAAGTGCAATTTAGTGCCTCTTTTAAATGGCCTTTCGTCCTTTCTACGATCGCGCCATATTTCTTTTTCCTTGCATTAAATTTAAATTTATACACTTAGAAAGAGATAGAATGAATAAAGGGATATTTAATGGAACCACTAACGGTTATAAATTGTAAAAATGTACCTCTTTATTTTTTAAGGACATAATTTGCCCAAAATACCGAAATGTTTCTTCGTTTTTTTTAATAAATATAAATATTTATTTTTAAGAAGTATTTAAATATTAATATCAACTATACGTATACATATACAGTGCATTTCTTTGTCCCCCCACCCGCTTTATTTTTTAAGCGGGTTAATTTTAAAAATAGGACTCTGGGATAATAAATTAATTCATAAATACTATATTTTAAAGTAAAAATTAACAAACGAAATTTGCCCAAAAATTTTGAAATATTTCTTCGGTTTTTTAATGAATACAAATAATTATTTTTAACAAGTATTTTAATGCTAATATCAACTATACGTATACATATACAGTGTATTTCTTTAATGACCCGCTTTTTTAATTTTTAAACGGGTGGTTGGCCATATTTTCGATACTAAAAAGTTAGATGTACCTCAAATAATAAAAGGTGGGGGGAGGGACATTAAAGAAATGCACTGTATACAACATATATAAGTTATTAAACCCCTTTAAATAATTTTGAAATAATACACATGGTAAATTTGTAAAATAGGAATAATGATGAATAATTTATTAAACATGTAAATGGCCAAAAGTATTTTTTTTAGAAATTGAAATAAAGGATTAAAAAGCGTGATACATTTAATATGTATATCTTAAATAATTTTAGAAATATGGACGTACAAAGAATATCTAATTAGCTTACTACTTGCAATTATGGCCGAGATATTTAGGGTCTCAACGACGATATTCAGATCGTTGGCATAGAAATGCAAAGGATACACGAGGTGATCCTTCTAAGAAATTACCAACTAAGGTCCTCCAGCTAGAGGGTACTTAGTTAGGGCAAATAGTTTGACTTCTTACACGCCACTGTCAATAAAGAAAACACTTGCAGGAAATAGAAATTTACAATAGTCCCATGATATTCATGCTTTGCTAAAAGAGGAAAAAACAGCCCCACACAAGAGAAAATTGCCTTTATGCTTAATAACTTACCAAAATGTGTAATACAAATGATTTATATAATTAAATAAGGATCCTGTATCTAAACTTCACAAACAATTATCATTTCTTTTTAAATCATACTTTTTTATTAATTTTTTACACCTTTTTTCCTACTTTACCCGCTTTTATTAAACGATTTAATAATTGTTAAAGTTTTTCAAATATATTTAAATACACTAGCCAGAAATGTAAAAATTGGTAAAAAGGATGTACAGAAGTTGAAATAGATAAAAATATTAAAAAAAATTACCTAATGTGAAAATTCAGATATGGGATTCTCGTTTAAACACCTTTTTCATTTGACTTACTAAATTATTAAAAATAAAAGCAGTTTGTTCTAAATCCAATTTTACATTTTTTAATTGTTGGAGCCCCTGTAGAAAACAAAACCAATTTTTCATTGTGAATCTTGTTTCTTTAGGAAGCAAAAGCAGTTGCCATACACGACTTTCCTAAACATTCAAATTTGTCTTATTATAAAGTCCGTCAGTGGAACATAGTGAATAGGGTGTTTTATTTAAAAAAATATTTTTTTTTGTGCTGGTCTGTATAACTTAAAACATAATAAAAATCTGATTACTAACTAAAATAGTACCAAATTAACACAAAAACTAATATTTTAATTTATTTTTTGTGATAAAAAAGGAAAAAGTTAAAGAAGGTTGTAAATTTATAACACCCGGTACAAAAAGAAATTTTATTTTAAATAGCGTTTAAATGTTATTAACACAAGACTTTTTGAAAGTGTTAAAAGCTTATGTTTCCAGATACATTATCTCTTTGACTAAAATAAATATACCTTCGCACTTAGTGACCCGAAACATTTTGGATGGCGCTAGAAAATGTACAACGCCAAAATCTGTTAAACCAATTTTGGTAGTGGTTATCTGTGAAACGGCGTGTTTTATGCTTTTGTGTCCAAACGTCGGATAAATACACATGCAGCTACATGATTTATACATCTGTTTTAGTGGTACGACAATGTTTGGGTTAATAAATAAAGCAAACATACTCTATATATGTGCATTACTAAAATTGTTTTTATGATGTTAATATTATTAACGTTACTAATATTTATTTGCTTAAAATATAGCTTCACATTTATATTAAAAATATTAAAATTTAATTTCAACTAAATAATATTAATATGATGAAACAAATATAACTTTGTAATTTAATAGTATAGCCTATTATTTATAAAAATAATTCGTTCCTGAATCAGTAATCAAATAGAATTTATAATAAAATCCCGTTAAAAAGCTTTTTACAGGGGTTTCCTTTGACGATTCCACCACAAATATACATACCTCTATACCGAGTGATGCATCGCCGGGCGGGACATACGAAATCCCATAAAATTTTTAATGGGGTCAATTATTGGCTCTCCTAATGATTTTAGAGAAAAATTCTATTAAAGTTTATTGAAGAGCATGTAAATCTACGTCCATGGTAAAAACTTTAAATTTTTCGGTTAACCCGTTTGCTAGTTAGATGTTAATATATTTTTAAAAATTGCTACATTAATATCGCCTCATATTTATGAACAACAATAAAAATACCAGTTAGCGTGACATAACGTTGTCATTTTGAAATTTAGTGCTTTATTATTAACAAAAAATTGTACAATGAAAAGATTGAAGTTGTATTTATACAAACGAATTAAGTTAAGTTAAACTAAACTAGAGTAACAAATTTTAAGAACTTATGACATTTATATCAGAGGTAGAAGTCATTTGGCAAAATATCAGGAGACCTGGCTGGCCAATTTATGGTGTGATGTAGGCCAATAACATTTCCATTAAAAGCATTGTGTAAATATTCCCGAACAGCCAGGGTATTATGTGCCGGGCAGCCATCCATTTGGTACCAAATTTTCTGATTTTTCCTGGATACATCATTTAAAGCGGGTAAAATTAGTACTTCGAGTAGTTATAATTAAAATTCTGCATTCAAATTTTGATTAAGAAAAAATGGTCCAATAATATGTTTACCGAAAATCTCCGCCCAAACATTTACAATTCTGTGGATATTGTGTCCTCGTTTCGACAAATTTGTGTTGGTTCTCTTTGCTCCAGTATCGATAATTTTGATGATTGGGTTAATAGTTTAACGTAAATGTGCACTCATCAGTAAAACAAATATTTCCTAAAATTCTCGGTCCATGTTTGCCCTTTCCATCATGTCAAAACAAAATTCCTGCCGTCGTATTTCATCCCCATCCCTTAGCTCTTGATGTTTTCCATATTTGTATAAAATGTATTTATGCTTTTAAAAATCCGGAGCACTGTTGATTGATCTTTTCCTATGATATCCTGAAGTTTCCTTGAACTCACCTTCCCTTTATTTTCTTCCACATGCAATAAAATTTCCAAGTCTCTATCATTTCTTACATTTTCTTCTCTTTGATACTCCCTAGCTTCACATCTGCAGTTATTTATCACTGTGCCTTTTTGTCTCAAATTTTTTGATAGTCCTATCGACTGTTGATTTTCCGGGTATCGGTCTATTTGGATACCGAGCAGAGAACATGTCTGACACCTTCTGGTAACTATTTCCTTGATAGTACCATTTAATCATCAATACTTTTTCTTCAGTAGTATAACTTATGGTTAATCTTTTCGCTCTACGTTTTTTTGATAATAATAAAGCACTAAATTTCAAAATGACAACGTTATGTCACGCTAACTGGTATTTTTATTGTTGTTCATAAATATGAGGCGATAATAATGTAACAATTTTTAAAAATATATTAGCATCTAAGTAGCAAACGGGTTATCCGAAAAATCTAAAGTTTTTACCACGGACGTAGATTTGCATGCTCTTCAATAAACTTCAATAGAATTTTTGTCTCAAGTTAAAACGTCGCTTCCATATTTGGTGGTATAAATATTTAATATTTATAATAATTTATAAAGGAACCCCCTTAATAGGTTTTCAAAGGGCTCTTATCATAAAGTCTATTTTATTACTGGCAAAGGCACTCAGATATCAAAATAAATAAAGCATTTAAATCCACATAAAAACAGTTGGAAAAAATAAAACAACACTTGTTTTACTATAAATACAACACACATATCTTATATTTAAAACATCATCTACCGTTACTCCTAGAATATTGTGGTTTTATAACTGTAACCTTAACCATTTTTGGAATATTGTTAAAAAATTGCATTAAGAACATTGTGAAAGCTTGTCCGACAAAAAATGTGATGCGTTCGCCCAGTTCGACACCGAAAACATTTGACATTAACAGGTTGGGTGAAAGCGCCGCTTCCATATATGGCGGTATAATTATTCGTAGTAGGCTTTTCAAAACCCCGTGAAAAGGTTTTAAAAAGGTTCTTATCATGATGTCCATTCCATTACTGGCTTAGGTACTAAAATTATAAACTTTCTGTTAAATGAAAGTTTAGTTTAAAATAGTTTACCTTACTTAAATACTTTTCTGCATGTCTGCCCATATGTAAAAAAATCGTTTTAAGTATAATAAGTGTAAATAGGGCCTAATTAATTTTAACAACTTAAGAAAAAAGGTCATCAGGTAAAAAGCCGCTCAAATATAATAAAAAATGATGGCACGCTAATGTTCTCTTTTATTAAAAATCTATGCCATTTATTACAAAAATAAGTAAAAAAGTCAGTTTTACGCAAGAGTAAGGTAGGGTACCTCTCTTTTTATTACTTGCAAGTTTTTTTTTATAATTATAAATGTAGATAGTGTAAGAAAAGGTTATTATCATTTTTATCAAAATGTAATATACGTTTAGAAACCATCTATATTTCAATAAGAAACCTTTTTATGTTACATGCTCTATCTAGACTTGTTTCTTTTCTACTTTGCCTTTGAGGCGCTTAAAGTTATTTAAGTTTTATCTGCTCCAGAGAAAACTTTAAAGTGCTAAACAATTTAAGTTTTGATGAACAACCTTAAAACTTGTTAGTTTAAAGATAAAAGGCAACGCTTGTTCTATCATTGCTAACTTTAGTTTCTTATTTTTTTAAAAATAAAAGTTATAATATTATCTTTAAAGGGTTATTCAGTAGAGGCATATTAAAGAAAACAGAGCTTTTGCTTAGTAAGATATTTAAAAAATGCATTTAAAACTTTACCCATGAATGACTATTAAAAATACTATGTTTCTTTTTATCTTAAGAGAGTTCACTTGCTGGCAGTTAAACAAATGTACCAATAACTAACTACTTTGTACAAAAATGTACTATGAAGCTTTGCTGTTGCAAATTTTCAGTTAAAAACACTTTGTGTGTGTCGTTTGTAAGCTTTTATAAAAAAACAAGTAATATATACATACAGGGTGGCCCAGTTGCCGAGAAAGTTCAATATTTCTGTTGTTTAACAGGATATAACAAATAGTTTTACATAAAAGTTGAAGCGTTTTCAACTAAACCTCTTTTTATAAATGAAACACCCAGTATATTTCTCAATATTTCTAAAATTTACTCTTTTTTCTTAAAAAATGTTTTATAAACTATGGTAATTTTTATAAATAAAGCATTTATTGACTCCTAAAAATTTACTGCATGGGAATTAAAAATGTTTAATGATAAAAATTTGCCAAATTTAACGTTACAAAAAATACTATATGGACAATTTTTTGCAGGTGGATGAGTTTGTTCTTTATGGAAATACTCATAGCTTATGTAACATTTTTTTTTGAGAAAAGATACAATTTTATAAATATTAATAAATATACAAGGTGCTCCATTTAAAATATCAAAGTTCTTCTTTAAAAAAAAATAGTTGTCATGAATTTCTTGAAAATAGAAATCACTAAAGAAACCTACCTTATTTTTATTGCTTTAATCTAAAAATGGCCTAATAGACAGTGTGTTTCATAAAAAAATGAAATTTAGCATTTTATATATTGAGATATTGGCCATGCTTTAAAAAATACCCGGTATAAGAGTAAGTAAATTTTCTTCCAGGAATTTATTTTGTGGGGCAAAAACAATTTATTTCCGTAATATAATCCTAATAAAGAATAATATTTTTTTTTTAAATAAAGCACATTTACTAACTGCATTTTAATTTACAACCACATTTTCGTTAAACCTGCCCCCTTACTAAACTCCCTAATCCTTTTCTGGGATTAATGCATGTATAAAATGCTTTCTTCCCGAACAAAAATACTTTTGTAGCGGAAAAGATAACAACTTACAATGTACTGAAAACATTTTCGGTCTGGAAAATCTCGGACAAAGCCTAATCTGACCTAGTTGGCCTGAACTTTGTCACAGGATTTCATTATCAGATGTTGTATAAAGTTTATCGAAAGGTTGATCAGTGGGGCGCGTTCAATTTCGTGTTGGGCGAAGTAAATGTAGCTTCTAATTATGGACACTGATGGGTTACTTTGTAACTGACATACAGGGAAAGTTAACAAAACAAAAAAGTTAAAAAAAATATTAAGGTTAAAAAAACATGAAAATTACGCATTAAAGCACCTCAAACGAAAAATTTTTAAATAATTTTTAAAATACTATCTGACAAAACAAAAAATACCAGTTTTATTGTAAAAAGCTTTGGACGCTCGATATACAAAAAACATGACACAAAGCGCCTACGCATTTTTAAAATAACCTGATATTTTTGGTTGATAATTGTTTTAGCCCTATTTAAAAAATATTTTTTTACTTTTTTGTTTGATGTGCTTTTAAAGCCGGTTTTTTTAATATATAAATATTTTACCTTAAAGTTAAATATGCTATAAACATGTTGTTTTTTTTAACTAGATTTACTTTTACTTTTTGGTGCTATTTATTATCAAAAATAAAATGTTTCTATAATTTTTCATCATAAGTAATGTATATTTCCAATAGGGGGTTTAATTAATAATGATGCAGGCAGTATAATAAATACCCAACAGGCAGCGATAGTTGGAGGAGAAGCGACATACATACAAACATACAAGTAAAACTAATAAAATCGTGTTAGAAAGTTTTAGTTCTTAGGTGTTGTTGTTGTCTATTGTGGCCTAAAAAATGCTTGTGTCTAAAGTAAAATGCAGGGTATTTTCTAACTAAGGTGTTAAACTTTAAAAGGTGACTTCTTATGTCATTTTGTTAATAAACGTTCCTATAAGCATATGTGTGGAGTAACTTCGTTTCTGTAATATGGGGCTTTAATTATTTTTATGGGTATTTAATATTTATTTTAAATAAAGCCATAAACGAAAACAATATACAATACTAAAGTAGTTTTTTTGCTTCATAGAAAAAAAAAAAAAACTACATAAAAAGCCAGTGTCGTACATGTTTTTCTCAATAAAATTGCCTGTGGTGCTCACTGAGGCGCCACTGGACCAAATATAGTCAATTAAGTTAAAGCTTTACAAGCAAACCAAATTTTAACAAAATAAGTTTAAGGGTATTAAAGGTATTTAAAGAATACCGATTTTTTTATTAAACTTTGATGCCCTGCTTAGAAATGAAGCAACTTCGAACATATGTTAATAAAAACTTTACTTTATAAAATGACATAATAAATCGCTTTTTCAAGTTTTGTACTGTTGTAAGAAAAACCCTGTATTTTAGTTTGGTTTTTAAACCACTCTGTACATTTAACATACGGTTATTTTTATAAAAATGTATTTTCTCATCAGACAGGACTTTGAGTCAATTTGTTTCCGTCAAGTTAATAATTATAGGGTTTTTCAATTGGTAAAAACTTTCGAACACACGCTTTAGAAAAAAATTAAAGTCAATTAAACTTATTTAAAAAAGTCATGGTCAACATGAAATAAAAACAAAAATTAAAAATAAACAATTTTGACGTAAAAGTAACTAGGTCAAAAGACCACTTTCTGATAAAATTTAAGACAGCTGGTTAAAATTGTTTACTTTGTATTTATGGATTTTATTTTATGTTGTTAATGTTTAACAAATACTTGTTTAAATCACTTAAAGTGATTTAATTTTCTTCTTTAAACAAAGAGAGATACGAAAAAGAATCATTCAGCGGTATGATTAGGGATGTCAAATTTTAAAAGAACATTAATATATCGATATTGATAAATATTGTTTTGGCTAATATCGATTATTCGATATATCGAAGAGCTTCATACCGATATTTTAGAAAGAAAAAAATATCGATAAATTATCTAATATTACATCTTTGTTAATTTTTTTTTCTTAACAGGTAGTGGGTTAATAAATACGGCATAATAATAAAAATTACCTGGATACCTAATTTCATTTTTTCTTTATTTAACTGTCAACATTTTTAACAGGTTTAAATATTTAGGTTAAAAAACATCTCTTTTTAATTTTGATCTATTTACCACAAATATCAAAAATATTTGATATTAATGTATCAATATATTGAAGTTAAATATCGATAACGATTATCGATATGTGATTTCCGATATATCCACATTTGAAAATAATCGATATATTGTTGCCATCTCTAGGTATGATTCTTAATTTACATATTATCGTGAAAAAGGTTTCTAAGGTGTTTTGAATTGATCAGATTAGGAATCTATACATCATACAGTCAATGGGAAGTAAAACAAATTATTAACCACCAACTCAATTATTTATTTAAAGGGCTAAGCTAATAGTTTTAATAAATATCAGTTAAAAATTATTAAAGATCTTCTGCTATAGTTAGATTTACCTTACTAGCAAAAAGCTAAAACAAGTTCCGTACAAAAATTGTTATTGGCAAAGTAAATTAGTTGATCATGTATTATTTGTGCATTTTTAATTTGGTTTAATCTTATGTACTAGCTTAAAAATTAGAGCATACTATTTTTATCGAATCCTAAAGACTACAGGTCTGTATTACGGTTAAACCATTGGCGATTTTAACTACCGATGGGGGCGCTGCTAAACGTAATAGGTAATAGGCAGGGTATTGAAACGGTTTAAAATACTGTTCAAGTTTCAATACAGCCGTGAATTTGTATAGATTTATACGTATTAAGTGTGTTAAAACTCGATTTGTGAGTTTAATAAGTGCCCTTGATGGTTTAACAGACTTTTTGTTAGTGGTGATTAGTGAAGAAAGTGCCTTGTAATTTTTTTTTTAGAATGAGAAAAACCGTTTTTGACGCTAAGCGTAGTATTTTTATAACTTTATTGCACTTTTGATAGTAGGTGCACAGTTGAAGAAGAAGAAACCTTGAATTCTAACCATATTATTTGGATTACCTATACACATGTCTTTTTATTTTAAATGTTGATGGGTCTTCTGATGCCATAATAAACGTTTTAATATAGGTGAAAAACAAGACTTTTTAATAAAAATGATGGCAAAACACACAGCTCTTTACGCACAAGGCATAAAAACGCGTGTTAAACATAACGCAGTAAATAAATAATATTATATTTATATCTACTTCACTGTTTAAATCTGTTTTCTTAGGTTGCGCCGTTGACCACCAGAGGTCTCATTGATCTTTAAAATCGCCAATAGTTTGAATTAAAATTAAATGATCTTTTAAATTTGTTTATTAAAATATCAAGGCCGTATTTAAAAAATGTATTTAGTACTGACAGGGGGTTTTGTTAAGGTTTAATTGGTTTTTAAAGTTATTTATCACCTTTAAATATAAAGTTAATTATTTTCATTAAATTTTTAAAATACAGGCCGATAATAAGATTAAACCCTAAAAAAACATAATTAAATTTGTATTAAAATCGGCTTTTAAAATTAATTATTAAAAAATTTAAGAATCATATTTATAAAAATTAAGTTGAATAAAGTAAAGCAAAATGGCAATGCAAAGTACAATTAATTTAAGACTAAGGAATGGGGAAACAAAGGTATTTTTTTTGATATTTCCGGAAATACTCGAAATTTTTAAACTTTTATAACAGCATGTTAATAGGCCCAAAAAAAATAATTTTTTTCTTATTTAACCGACTTTTGTATCTTTTACCATTTTCAAGTTGCCCATACTGGCTCTTTTCATCTTGGAGACGTCGTATTTAATTATGCACTCCATTTATAATTTTACACAAGTTTGGGTCTTGTTATTGTATTATTTTTAAACTTTTGTGTTTTAAAACAACTCGACTAATAAACTTAATTATATTAGAAACTTCTTAATAAACTTAATTTTATTTTTCCTTCTTGCGTCAGAATAAACCCGAATCCGGATTTAAATTGTTCTGTCAAAATAATGCAGCTACAGCAGCGTTGAAATGTACGTCTAAATGGCCAAAGTTTTCCACGGTCTATTAAGACAAAATTATAATTTTCATCTTGGAGAAGGAAAATTTTAAGAGCAGGTGCTCATTATATTAACATTTCAGTAATCGCCCCAAATTTTCCTTGCAAATATTTTAGGTTTAAGCCCTATTTTGCTTTTAAAATGTTTTACCAATTAAATGTTTTTTACCTTTTTGTATTGAGCCACAAAAATGCTATTTTTTTATTTTTTTTAAAGATAAAGTACTCCATTTTAGTACACTAAATAAAGTGTTTATTATAGTTTATTTGTTTTTTGGAAATATAAATTTTAACAAAATATTTTTTGGTTTTTTTCCAGAATAAAGATATTTAATAAATATCTTAGGTAACTTAAACTTTTAAAACATTAGTCCACCTTTTAACCCAGATATGCCTACTGTACGTTTAAACGAACAGCATACAGGTTTCTACAAACAATTATTTTTCATGTTTGGGAAAGCTCACCGCTGGATGCCGCTACTTGGTGGTATTTATGAAAACATGTGTTTGTAGCTTGCATTCCTAAAAACCACTTCTGAGTAGAAGTTTTTGTGGAAATTGCTTTTTGTGTTGTGAATTTTTCAAAAATGGCTCACCCTATTGATTTGAAACTTGTAGGGTAAGTATTTTTGGACTTATCGTTTAAAAATGTATTGTACTGTATTAGATAGGGTTAAAATATATTGAGGTTATGCATTTCATATGTAAGACACACAAATTTATTTTGTTGCGCTTTTTACCGAGCGTTAATATCTACTGTACGTTTAAACGTACAGTAGGCTTACATGTATATAAAATACACTGATATGCATTTTGCAGATATTTATGATTTTTATTTTGTTTAAGTGGCCTAACACTCAATGAATTGTTGGCAGAACTAGAGGAAAATATTCACGATGGTAGTCCCAATTGTAACGAGCATAATATTGTAATTCAACCTCCAACTAACGCCAACGAAGATCTCACCGATGAAGATTCCGGGGATGAACAAGACGTTGCCATTGGTAATTTACCTGCCTCCCAGTTATTAGCCGAAGCAGAAATTTTTAATTCACACAGCGAAGAAGACCTACAAAATAATAAAATAGATGAGAATATATGGGAAGAGAGTGATTACTTGCCTTTATCGCATCTTATAAAATCTAAGCCAACAAAAATTATAAGGTCGTACCAGTGGGTAAAAGAAGATCTTAGCACCGAAATTTGTATTTTACCATGGACACCACTTTACTCGGTAGCAAATGAAAGTTCGCCACCAGAACTTTTCGCAAAATTTTTTGATGAAGACGTGATATCAATGTTGGTCCAATATACCAATCTATATGCTGCCAGAAGAAACAGGAAAGCTGATATAAGCACTGAGGAAATAAAATGCTTCTTGGGTGTACTGCTAGTGAGTGGATATTGCACAGTGAGTAGAAGAAGAATGTATTGGGAAAATTCTGAAGACTCTAATAACATTCTAATTTCCAACGCTATAAGTAGAGATCGATTTGAACATATCATGACTAATATCCACTGTTGTGACAATGATGTCCTAGATAAAGATGATCGGTTTGCTAAACTTAGACCGTTATTTGACAAAATGAATAAAAATTGTTTGGAAAATGCCCCTCATGTTGAGCACCATAGCATTGACGAATGCATGGTTCCTTATTTTGGCAGGCACCCCGGAAAACAATTTATAAAAGGAAAACCCGTTCGTTATGGCTACAAACTCTGGGTGGGTACCACGTTTTACGGATACATAGTATGGTTTGAGCCGTATCAGGGAGCAAAATCTGAAATGAAAAACTATAAAGAGTGGGGACTGGGGCCGTCCGTGATTTTGAATTATGCTGATGTGGTTTCTTCAAAAATGAAGGCAGGATACCACTTGTTTTTTGACAACTTCTTCTCTACCGTCCCTCTTATAGAAGAACTTGGCAATAGAAATATTAAAGCATCCGGTACTCTTCGAGAAAATAGAAGAGCAAAGTGTCCCATGCCTTCTAATAAAATTTTGAAAAAATCGAAAAGAGGGAATTGGGATTTCAGATCGACCAATAAACGTTCCATAATTCTTGCAACTTGGAACGACAATAGTATTGTCAACGTTATTTCAAATTGTGTAGGAATAGAACCACTTCACAGTGTATCTCGCTTTTCCCGTACAGAAAAAAACGAGTTACTATTGAGCAACCACAGCTTATAAAAGTATATAATAAATACATGGGCGGAGTCGATAGGAGCGACCAAAACATCAGTCTTTACCGAACGTCCGTCCGAGGTAAAAAATGGTATTTTCCTTTGTTTGCACATGTTCTAGACTTGGCAGTGCAAAATGCATGGTTACTGCATAAAAAAATCGAAAATGGGAAGCTTGATCATCTGACTTTTCGAAGAAGAGTTGCTAAATCCCTTCTTGAAACTAATTCATCTGGAACCAGCCGCAAAAGATCCAGACCTTCCTCACTTGAAAATGTAGATTCCAGATTTGATAGAATCGATCACCTTGTAAGTACCCAAGAAAAACCATCACGTTGCCGAGTATGTCATAAAGCCGTAACGGTTATCTGCGTCAAATGCAAAGTTGCATTACACATTAGGTGCTTCATAGAGTACCATACACCAAAATAAGTTGTTTTTATCGTTCATTATATTATTGTAATCGTTTTCATTGTTCCAAGAATAAATCTTTTTTATTGTCTGTATTTTTTTTTTATACCCAAATGCCTACTGTACGTTTAAACGAACACTCATTTTTTGGTATAAAATTTTATTTTTTTAAATATCGCTTATGGTAATGTAAAAATAATGTCGTTTGTGACAAGATTTCAAAAATTTGGCAAAAAACTCGAGCAAAACCGTTTCAGGCATATCTGGGTTAAGGGCGCGTCAAAGGGACCAGTTTACATCTAGCAGCTTTGGTTTCCCAAATAAAAATGATTATTTTATATGAAATAGTTTATTATTATTATTTTTTTAGTAATCTTATTTTTAATTATATTATTGAAAGAGTAAAACAAAAGTTTAAGTTTCCTAAATTATTTAATAAATAAAATGTATTTTAAAGTTTGATAAAAATAAAGTTTTATTTTTGCTACTTGCCCAACAGAGCGGGTAAATCTTCACACTTCATTTTTGTCTTTTATTATGTTAGGTGACTCAGCTGCCGGTTTGGTTTTAAATACAGGGCCACCTCTGATACAAAAATTAATGGGCGGGCGCAATCAGGAAACATTTCAGCGATAAAGCTCTTCCATACTCTTTTCTTTTTTCATCGTTTTTCTGTGATTTAGACAAACTTAAAATTGTTTATTTTTATCTTTAATTTCTATGATAAAAATCTTTGCTAAAATTTACAATGCCTTTGATAAGGCATTTTTTGTAGATTAACAAATAGTGCCAATAGTTGAAATATCATTTTGTTATAAATTTTAAGTGCTACAGAAAAGCATTAGTAATAAAAATAAAATGATTTTAAAATAAAAACAATATCTGATCACTTAACATCTCCCTGCCCCGTAGTTGGGAGCTTCTGTCTTAGAGGCTTAAAATGTGAAAAGAAGTTCTTTAAAATTTTACTTGTAAATTAAGCAATTATAACAATTTCACATCAGCGAGTACAGAAGTGTTACCCAATTATTATAATTTTACTAAGAGTATCGCGTGTTTCGTTTTTCCAAAATACCCATTTCTCTACAACATAGTTTTCAAGGCTTGGCACGCTATTCATTTTTGCTTTAGACCGTCTACCGCAGTAAAATATATTCTAAAATATACAATACGTAAATTGAGCTCATGCGATATTCTTCTTAAAAGTATAATACATTTTTATATTTTTTACATTTATTTAACAATGGTATATTGTGTAACATGTGAAAAAAGCGATATACAGAGACTTGCTTCATAGCTGAGATACAGGGCCTTAACTTATTAGATCTTCCTAATGGTTAGGTTTGGTTATTTTGCTGTATAACTCCGATTGTCAATTGTTTTTATAGCCTTCAGTCTTAAAGAGCCTAAAAATGCTACTAGTTTTCTA
The DNA here is from genome assembly GCA_014170235.1 of Listronotus bonariensis. Lineage (NCBI taxonomy): Eukaryota > Metazoa > Arthropoda > Insecta > Coleoptera > Curculionidae > Listronotus > Listronotus bonariensis. The sequence goes on from JACEGR010001463.1 coordinate 16,571, forward strand.
ATTAAAACTATTGAGTTTTTCAAGTAATAACAGAGTTACCAATGACTTACACTTAATTTGGATGACGCTATATATTTTAGCTTATTTTCAAAAGACCGGCGGACACTTTAAAAATATTTTTATTTTTATTTAACTCAAAAAATCTATGAAGAGGGACATCATTCTAAAAATGTTAGTAGTTAATTAATTTTTGCCATCTGCTTACCACGCTTACCACTAGCTACCAAGTTAGTAGTTGTCCTTTTAATATAAAATAAGTTTTCTTTTACACAATTTTATTTTTAAACCTAAAAAAATATAGTGGCTAACCAGTATTTAAATAGCAAATGTTGTATTGCTCATTTAATAAAAGAATAACGTATTATACATACCATATTTAATTTAAAAATATATTGGATGGACTTTTTGTTTGGTACACGCCTAAAAATGGGACCGCTTCGGTCCTGGTCCTTGCGTATACGAGCTGACTCTGTTCAGCCCTATTGACCCTTATGAACGGGCCGGTCGCCTGAAACAAAATAAAAGAAAACCCTCCAAAAACCCAAAAATCAAATTAAAACCGACGTTTCGGTGGCAAGTTAAAAATAAAGTTAAAAAATAAAAATAAAAAATTAAGTTAAATTTAAATTAGAAATAATTAAAAAGGCTTTTTATTATTACAAACTGAAAATAGTTTGAAATTATGTCATGAGTGACATAAGTAACTGATGTATTTATTATTGGTAAGACAAAAACGTTATGAGTTAGTTGATTTTTAGTTTTCCTGAAGATACTTCAGTATCGAGCAAAGGCAACCAAATGTTATTTAAGTTAACTTAAGTGATGCTACACCATTATCTTTATTTAATAATATATAGGCACTTTCTTTGATTTTGATTTTTTAAGAACAAGTTTTTGCTAAAATACTAAAGCATCCCAGTTTATTCTATGATTGTTATCAAATGCGTGTTGGCAGATTTTTTGATTTATAAAATTCTGTGCTTTTATTGTATGATCTGTGTTCTTTTATGCGTTTAGCCAATGGTCTACAAGTATAATAAGTTTTATTTAGGTGAAACTAGTAGACAATTAGACAAACGCATAAAAGAACACAGATCATACATTAAAAACACAGAATTTCATAAATCAAAAATCTGCCAACACGTATTTGATAACAATTATAGAATAAACGGGGATGCTTCGAGCATTTTAGCAAAATAAACTTGTTCTAAAAAGCGCAAAATCAAAGAAAGTGCGTATATATTATTAAATAAAGATAATTGTGTAGCATCAATTTCAGTTAATTTAAATAACACTTGGTTGCCTTTGTTCGATAATGAAGTATCTTCAGGAAAACTAAAAATCAACTAACTCATCACCTTTTTTGTCTTATAAATAATAAATACACCAGTTACTTATGTCACTCATGACACTATGTCAAACTTTTTTCAGTTTGCGAGCCTAAAATTTGAATCAATTCTAATTTAAATATAAGTTACTTTTTTAGTTTTAATTTTTTAACTTTATTTTTAATCTTGACAACGGTGGCAAACATGCCACCGAAACGTCGTATTTAATTAGAATTTTGGGTTTTTGGGGGTTTTCTTTATTTTGTTTCAGGCGACCGGCCAGTTCATAGGGGTCAATAGGGCTGAACGGGGTCAGCTCGTATACCCTGGACCAGAACCGAAGTGGTCTTATTCTTTACAGTCGTGTAGCCTACAAAAAGTCCATTTAATAAATGAATCCGCCTAACCAATATAGAGCATATCTTAAAAGTATATATATATATATATATATATATATATATATATATATATATATATATATATATATATATATATATATATTTTACAACAGAAAAGATGATCAACCCAACAACAAACGTTTTGCAATGGTTTTACTTAACTCGACCTAGTTATTAAACGTTTTTTTTTTTAATTAACTTGTTCATTTATTATGTGTTATTTATTTGGGTCAAATCTAGTAATTGGAGTTTGACCCCTTCGTGAGGGCCCATTAATCTAAAATTTAGTATACACTCTTAATCTTAATGACAATACAATATAATATATTCTTTATGATTGTAAATTAAAGTTGGCCGCCGCGGTGGTACAAAATGGCGGATTACATATTATTTTACGACAACCTCAATATGAGTATTAAATGAAAAAAAAATGATTGGGGGAATAGAGCTTACTATAAAAAAATTAAAATACATAATGGCCTACGCTACAAAATGGCAGATTCCATATTTTTTTCTACAACTACACCAATATGGATATCAAATGAAAAGGCTTGGTTGGTTAGATAGAGCTTTAAAAAATAAAATAAAATACAAGATGGCCGCCGCCACAAAATATCGAATTACATAATTTCCACAACTACCTTAATATTAAATCGTTGGTTTGTTCTGGCCAGTTATAGTAAAGAAATAAATGAACCCAATTGAATCAAAAGTATCAACTAACAACAAAACTAAAAACTTAAAAATAAATTATGTAGAAGAAATATGTTTAACGGTTTTATTGTAATAAGAGCTAAAAAATAATGCGGCAAGTCCTAGCTACCTTATCGCGCCAATTTTTTCATCAATCTGGGTAATTGATCAATGAAATAATAAAATCGTTGGGTATTTGACATTTTTATTATAATATTTACTTTAGATACGCTACGCCCAACGGTTTTATACTTTGTCTGATTACTACCCTAGATTAATGAAAATAATGGTGCTAACTGGTAGCTAAGATGTACCGAATTATTTTTTAGCTTTTAGTGCAATACAACCTTTTAACATACAATTTTCTCGTCACAATTTATTTAAAAAAAGATATTTTCTTATATTATTGGGAAAAAATATAAATAAATAATAATTAAACTGACGCCAATCACTCAGCTAAACAAATACAAAAAATAATTCAAAGTATAAATTAAAATTATTTTAACTTAATAAAATGTTTAAACTAGCTCAACTCTAAAGGTACTATTGTACTATAATTTAGCAAAATTACATATAAACCTGTATTTGCGCAAGCCAAATTAAAATATTACCTTGTTTGCCGACAGAAAAATAAACGTCATTTGGATTACATAACCGGCCTTAATTAAATTTGTTCACAGTTAATTAATTTACAGTTATATACTGACTATTTTTAGGCGTAACTTAACACCACTAAATTATTTATTTTAACAGGGGTTGTAGAGGTCAAATAAGGTCACAGTATAAAATTATTTTAGTCTATACAGGGTATTTTAAAAAAGTGTGACGTATCAAAGTAGTAATTTTTTAAATAAAACACCTTATATTTTATGACGGTTTTGGATTCTACATAAAAATATATCTTAAGTTTCACTAGTACCAAGTTTTTAATTTTATTCGTTTAAGTAATATATATTTTTTTTTAATATGCTGAGTTGCAATTAAAATTATAACACTACTAACCCTTTAAACTTTAAAAGTTGTCACATAAGAAAGAGTCTGCCTTATCATACGTAAGCAACATCGTGTAAAATCAAATAGCAACAGCTTTTTCATTTTAAATTGAACACTCCGTTTTTCTTAGACCACATAATTATTTTAGAAAATTAAATAGCAATGGCTTCCTTATTTTAAATGGAACACCCGGTTTTTTTACACCATTTTAGTCGGGTATTAAAATTTTTTAAGTATTTAAAATAAAAACCCTTTTTCTACCACAACAGGTTATTGCTTACTTTGGTCCATAGTTTATGCTAAAAAGTCCTAACAGAAATTATCTGGTTATGGAAAAACTACCTTAAAAATAAATTAACAAATTAATTATGGATACTAGAAAAAAACAAGTTATACGTAACAGAATGTCAATATAACTAATTAAAGGCATTAGTAGCATTGTTTAAAAATACAGGTTTTATTACTACTATATTTAGCTGCAAAGGGTATTATTCAAAGTAGCTTTATAAGCAACAAATTAAGTTTTTGTCTGTAGATTTCTTAAATAGTGAAGACTAATAAATAAACTATTAATTTCTGCTATCAACAAATCTACATTTCACGATAATAGCTTAGTAAATAGACATAGCTATATCACAGTCTTTTTAAATTAAATAGGCATTTGAAATGAAAATAGGTAAAAACCTAATTTACTTTAAAAGTATTAAAAATAGGTAAAGGCAACTTATATACCATTTAAAAGGGACTTCTATTTGTAATTATATAAAGTAAAAAATATTGGGTGTTGCTGTGGTTATTGCTTTTTAATTTCTTGAAAAATATCTCTATACAACATGTGAACACGAAATGATTTACAAATAATATAGCAGACTTTTTCTAATCCTGTAACAAATTTTAAAAGGTGAAAGAGTTAAAACTTTTTAAATATAAATTAAAATAATTGCAACTTTGCATTTTTATCAAAAAAATGTTAGTAAAACCAATAAAATTTTATACTATAAACAAACTTCAGCTATTTTTCTATGTAGATTTAAAAAAAATATATATAATATAGGGTGTTCCATTAAAAAATTTATAAAAATAAAACATTGATATGACATCCTGTATCGACTAAAACAATTTTGTACGGTAACCTTATTTAATTCCATATGCTTTATAATTTAGTTTTTTTAACCCTATGGTAACCCAGCTACAGACCGTGTCAAATATGGTGGGCCACCCTGTATGCTGTAGCTTTTAGGTAAAATATTTTTATGTCCTAATAAATAGTGCTTCATTATTAGTAAATTACCTGGTAACAATGATTAATTATGCTCTATTGTATCTTCTTTTGTTTATTTATAGTTATGAAATATAAGAAGCAACGACCCTTTTGTACTATTAACTAATTTGGCAAATTGTCGTCATAAGCGGCTAAAATGTGTATAAGTACAATAAGTTGTACAGGGTTATTCATTTTAAAGTAAATAGGACTTTATTTTTAAACTTTTCTGTATTTCTTTCATAAAACGAATATATTTATTATGTGAATTTTTTCGTAGAATTTAATAATCTAATTGAAAAACATTTAGAACAAAAACAAAAGAGACGTACGCACAAGTGACGTATTTCTTAAATGATATACCCCGTATATTTTAACAACATATTAATATTACTTATAAGAAAAGTACCTTTATTTTTAACATTATCAAAAATTTTATAGAGAAAATTTGTTTTGAATTAAAAATAACATTTAAATATGCAATCTAGTTTATTTTAGAAAAAACCTTTTTGTGTTTTTTATACGTTAACGGTGAAAAATTTAAGTTTGCACATACATTAGAGCATACCTACCTATTTTAAAATGTAATATGTAAAAAAAAACTTAAGAATAGTCAAAACAGCAAAAAGTTAGAGAAACGCTTGTTATCGCAGAAAAAAAAGGTTAAAAAGTTTTTTCTATTAAATAAACCAATTTGCATATTTAAAGCTACGTTTAATCGTAAACATCTTTTCTTTATAAACATTTTCGATAATATGAAAAGTAAAGGTACTTTACTTTTAAGCAAAATTCATATTTCTTTCCACACTTCGTATACCTACCACTGCAAAAAAATATTATCTGATAATTTCATCTTGAGTTTTGGACCATGCAGAACCTTTTTATAACAAATAACGTCCTTTCGTAAAATTATTATTAAAAAGTTTTCCATATGGTGCAAACCTAAGAAGACACGCTTATTAATTATATCTTATTAATTTTGAAGGTATAAAAAGACACATAATTATAATGGTTTTTTATTTATTTTTTTAGGTTTTTTCCATCGGTTTCCTAACCTTGTTTTAATTAGACTAGCTTGGAAGGTTTTTAAATAAATTAGAAGTGCTTTATTCTAAATACAATTCTTTTGAATAACAGGTTGGAGATAGTAGTGGGTAGTGGCGCATTTTTGTACTACAAAAACAAACGGTAACCAATACTTCCAAATATTGTAAAATATTAATTACATAAATTATGTTAAAAATAAACCAACTTAGTTAAACTTAGATTTATAAATCATCCCTTTAATTTTTCCTACAATTATTTTTAATTTCTTCCTTAAAGAATTTTAAAAAATAACTCAAACCTAATTTATTTTTAGTTTAACCCAAGATGTAGACGAGAGTTAATATATGAATATATCATATTTTGCTTTTCTTATATTTGGATCTTCAAGAGATTTTAAATTTAAATGGACTTAAATAGAAATATATTGTTTATTGTAGAGCTTATTGTTTTTGAATGCACATAGGTTTTAATTTTTCTTTCTTTTAAATTTAGGAATGCTCCATAATTTGCTTTAAAGAATGTACAAAGCATTTTAGAAAATGCATAAAATGGAATATATTTTGTTAAAATTATTTTAATAAAATTAAAGTTTGGGATGGTTTTTCTTTTTATATTGTTTAAGAATAGTAATTTATGTAACAAGTGCATAAAGTGATACTTTCCTTTACGAATGGGAAGTTTGATAGCACGACCCGTTAGGTTTTATTTTATTTTATGCATGTGTTACATACTATATTTCTTCTACGACCGTAAAAAAATTCCCAAGGTACCAGTTTATACATGTTTTAGTCATTTAAACTTACAAATTTTAATTTTTGCAGCACAGCCATTATATTGCAACAAAAAATCATAGCCTTTCAATTTTTAAAAGACAATTATCCTCTACATACCTATGCCGTGATATACTTTTAGAAATTGTATGTACTTATTTAGTGTAGAAATAATACTAAAACAGCATGAATTCCTTTTTAATTTCTAAGCCATCCAAACTAATAATTTTAAATAATTTCTATTAAATTTATTTAAAAACTGTCAAATTTTTAAACCAGTGGCACATGAGCTAAAAGGAATAATGACGGAATCAAAGGTAACTTCACTGTTTGATTCAGCCTTTTTAAATCATTGGACAATTAACGAAGGCTAAAAGCCTTAGTATTAACGTACCGTGGGGTCTAAAGAGTGGTAAGAGAGAGCTTGGTAATGCAGGTTCCAAATTCTAGGCACCGTGGAGATAAAGAAATGTTTCAGTTTCTCTGTTGAAAGCTGCTAGAGGAGAAATTATGGTGGCTAATTCCTCGGAGCAGAAGCGGTGATAATATCTATAAAAGAGTAATAGATCTTCTCAACTCCAGCGTTATTTATTATTGCAAATAAATAGAAATAAATATTTACCGTATTACCTACATTCATGGTCTGTTAGTAAAATAATTATTTTTCTATGGTACCTTTATAGGACTAGTTGCTTTTGTTACGCTTTTTGAAATATTTAAATTGGTTTTTCATAATAAAAAAAAAAAAATTTAATGGTAATAAAATATATTTATTAAAAACAGAAGCAAATTGTGTAAAAAATTACTTATTATTACAACGCAAAGTTTTAGAATAATACACAGATTAGGTAAACTTTGAATTAGGGTAGGATTTGTTTAAAAATTTATATATATATATATATATATATATATATATATATATATATATATATATATATATATATATATATATATATATATATATAAAGTGCCAATATACACAAACAAAAGAAATAGAGAAAATTACGCATAACATTGATTCACACTACTTTTAATTTAATTGGTTTTAAGAAAAATATGTTTAAGGGACAAAGCGGCAAAAATTGACCACTTGGAGCGGGTAGCAAAACAAAAATTACATATAATGATATTCTACAAAAATAACGAAAAAAACTGCTTACTGCTTGTAATTTCTTTGTACTGCAATGTCGCATCTGTCGAACACTGTCAGTTCTGGATTAGCAGATTTTTACATTAGCCGAAGGTATTTTTTAGAGCAAAGTAAGATCACTTACTGCAAATCGGTTTTGAACAATTATGGTTCTCATCAGTACGGTGTAGGTGATAAAAAAAACTTTAAAAATTATTTAAGAAGCGAATCTATTATTTAGATTCGTTTTGCATTTAGTTTTTATACTAAACCTTAAAAACAAAATAGGAGGTCACATTACGACATTACCAACTTCTTCTCTACTTATTTACAAAACAAAATCTAATTAAACAAGGGCCTCGTAAATTAATTAACTGTAAAATTCCTTTTATTTTTAGATATTACTCAAAGCAACTGTAATATTAATTCAAGACTGGAATTCCCCGTGTAAAATATACGGTAATTATTAAAACAAACGCAAATATATTTTCTAATTAGAGGTGCTTTATTTAAGGTAGATAGATAGTTTAACTTCACTACAAATAATTGGGAGAAAACAAAACCGGTAATTATTTCCTATTGTACTTGGCTTCTTTGTTATTTTGTTTTTTTTTAATAAATAGAATTGCGGATCCCTAAACTTATAGCTAGTTCATTTTTTTCTGGTAACCAATAAAAAAATTAAACTAACGCAATTGTATTACCAAAATGATGCTTTCTTATGAATAAGTTTATTAAATGAATATTAATACATTTAATTATTAGGTACCTGAGGCATATAAGGCCTGGAGTTTTAATAAGTCCCACATTTTAAAACTCGCAAAAGAATATACCGGTTTTGGTTTAAACGTTACCCATAAATGCGTAGGACCAATAAATATGACGACAAGTAAGCAGAGGCTGCTAAGCGCTTGCCTTCTCTTTAGTGGCAAAGAATTTGTGACAGGGTGCTGTATAAGGATTAATAGATATTCCCAAAAGATAACTATAAGTATTCGGTTTTTATTAATATTTAAAAAGAAGGTATTTGAGAATTTAGTTATTGGTATTTAAAACTTTGCTTTTTTTTTTGAAAAGAAAGTTGTTTTGTTGTAAATTGGAGGTTCAGCGGATAATAAGGTCCACCGAAGAAGGTCATAGATAATGAAAGTCAATAAACTCACTTAAAAGAGTACAAATAACTTTTCTTTTACGTAAGCTGCTCACGCAGAGCAGCAATGCAGGTTCTAGTAGGTATATTATCTAAGCATTTAAGCTTATTTAACTTTCAATACTGAAAATTATTATCTGGTGGTATAAATAATTAAGTAGGGTAATTAAATGCGTCTTTAAAATTTAGATTTTTTTGAATTTCCTTAAGATTACTTTTTCAATAAAAACAATATTTATAATTGGTTTACAATTAAATAAGTAACATACTTTTAAGGACATCTGTAAAATTGGCAATAGAACATCGGCGAAAATTGAGAAAGAAAAACGCAAGAATTTGTCGCCTTTAAGTGGCCAGATAAACGATTTTTTTGCTTAAACCAATCTAGAAAAGTTGGTTATAGGTTACGTTAGCTTGAATATACTCTAAAAAAGTGTAATACATTAAATAAAGGTAGCCGCTTTGTTGCTAATTTGTTGCTGCAAAAAAAATATCGTTTTTTTTTATAATTCTTACATATCTAATACTGTCTATGCTAGTTTTACACCCGATTTTTTAGGTAAAATTCTTTTCAAAAATGTGTTGCTGTTCACGAGTTTTTACAATATTGCCATTGGGTGGCGGCATCTACAAATAAAATAAGTAAAAACCGCCGGCAATACCAAATTCATTTAGATTTTTAGCGGCTTACAGATAGGTAAATGGACAAAACCGCCAACGGATGGATTTCTTTTATAATAAAGCAATCTCCCGGCGCGGCGGTCGTTTTATATAGTGCCTTTTAAGAAGAAAAAGATACGTATACGAATTTTTTAACAGTAAAATATTTTGTTCATTCTAAAGTCCATCCGTGGACAAACTGTATTTTATTGCATATTTGAAAAAAGGTAAAATAGATCAATATTAATTGAGTTAACTTAAAATTTATAAGCAGAAAGGATATTCTTTTGTTTTTGGAATGAAATATAGCGACCTCCCATATTTTTCCAAACATTTTTACATGAAAAAAATTAGTGGCAACCTAGTTTTTGGGTTTGCCTTTGAAATGCTTTAAACTTGATATTCAAATCATATAAATTCTTTGCCTTTCTCTACATTTACTTTGTGGTTTATTTTCTACAACCTCCGAATTGTAAATAAATAAATACAACTGCGCCAAGATGCAGACGAAACTTAATGCATGCACATTATCTTTTGATTGTTAGATTTTCGCATCGGAGAGATATTTAAATTTTTGCAAGTATAAATTCATAGTTACAGTTTTTATTGTTGCAAAAATTTACTATAATATAAAAAAATAAATGCGCACCATTTGTTCAATAGCACATTTATATTAATAAAAATGTCGTACAAGTATTAAAAATTAAGGTAACTTTTTTTTCGTGAAGCTTACTTTTTAAAGATTATTAAATTTTATATATTTTTTTAATAAAAGAAAACACTGACGTGCACACGTTTTTAAAAATATCTAGGGGACAACATTTACAAAATTTAAACTTTGTCAGTATAAAATGTCAATTATTTGACAATTATTTGAAATTAAAAGGGCTTAAGGTACCGGTATGAATTAATGTTCAGAAAATTATTAAACTTAGCATACTGGTACTTTATAATAGGAATATCAACTAGGTAAATTATCAAAGGTCTAAAGAAAACTGAAAAAAGTTATAAATATTATAAAATAATTGCTTTTAACATTGATCCTTATGAGAATTCGCAGATTTTATTTTACTTCACAAAAACTGATGTTCAGATTTTAATGAAAGTTGTATCAACGGAAGAAAAACAATTCTGAACATTTTGGTTAATTAAAATCCGACCTTTAGAGCTTGTGGTAGAAGTAATTAATTACTTATTGAGAAAAATATGCAATGTGACTGACATATGGCAACGCCATCGAAAGGTTACGATGCGCCCGAAAAAGTTTATCGAATACGGTAAATAGGGACATAAAATTGATGCCGGTCCAATAAGTTTTTTGGTTACAAGATCCACTGAGTAATAATAAATATCCGCGATAATTAGAAAAAATGTATTTTTCTTTTTTATCCTTAAATTTATGTGCTACATGACCCTGTTTTACAAATTTGTTATAATTTTTTTCAGTGATTGTTTTGCCTATTTAATAAAATATTTTTTTTTCTGATATGAGAAGGGTGGTTTAGAGATGTTATTACTAAATAAACATAACAATTTAAAACCGATAACTTTTTGAAAGATGTTTATTTAGTAGATTATTGCATATGATTTCTATTGTTTTTCCGCAGCGTTGCCAAATAAAGTACCACGGTAGTCAAATTACGTTAAGCACTCATTTGACTCTTGTGGTATCGGTAGAACTACCTTAACTATATTCTGTTCACTATAAATTGAGAGTGACGAAAGCAAAAACAATAGAAGAAAAATACACCCTATTGGTCAATTTAAAGACCTTATTACACTGGCGAAAAGTTTGTCAAAACTGACAGAGAAGGTTTTCAAAAGTTTAAAATCAATGGCGCGTTCCGGAACATTAAAAAATTCCTAACTCATTTTGTGAGATCTGAGTACTTTAGTTTTAAGTAAACCATAATAATTTAACCATTTTATGCACTTTATTTATCATTTTTAAGTTACTTTATTAAAATATTTTACGCAAAAAGTTAATATAAATAATTTAAGAGGTTTAATTTCAATAAAAATACAACTAGAGTAATTAAATAAGTTCTGGGGCATAAACATTCACCAAACGATTTTCTTAAATTACTATTACCAATTCTAGTGTGTTGCCAGTTTTTTTATACTAATATGAAAATACTACTTATGTTTATTAAATTGACTAAAAAATCTTTTTTCACACTTTTAAAAGGTTGTTGTTATATTAAAAAACTTGTCTTTTGTAAATTTATATGGAAATAATAATGTTTTTATATTTTATATTTATAAAATATACGGTATGGCAATAATAATCCCTTAATTTTTGACATATTGGCAACGTCCAATATATTTAAATAATCAAGGTGGTAGAGTTAACGTCAAAAAAATTTTACTTGTCAGTTAACTTTTTGCCTTTTTATGTGATAATTTTACCTTTTTGTGTTTTATTTGTATTATTCTGTATTTATTTGTGGGTATATTTTATTATTGCATCTGTTATAATGGAATGTGAGCCATCAACGTCTAAAGAAAGGAATATGTCACCAACAAAAAAACGGCCAATAAAAAAAATGTGTCCAGGGGTGAAGAAAATGCTCATAAATATTTTTAAACTTTTTATGAAAAACAACCCACATTTTACCAGGACAAATAATGCAGAAATTGCAGCAGAATATGATGGTAAATATTTATATTACTTACATTTATAAATAATATGTTTACATGTAAAAAAGTGGTCCTATATTTTCCAATAAACGAAGCTATTTCCTAAAAAATATATTGTAAGGGGTGATTCATTTAGAGGTACTTTTTCTATTACGTATTTTTGGATAAATGAGAGGGTCTAAATTTAAAACTGTTATAGTATTTGTATTCAGTACAGTTTGACAGAAGACCAAGCCCTCGGCACAACGTCTAAAACTTGTTCAACTGTATTTTGAAAATCATCGTTCTCCGAGAAATGTGTTTCGTGCGCTTCGGGCAACTTATGGTCCAGACTATTGGCTGAACCATCACAAAAATTTGGACTCCAATTTTTATTTTTGGCTAATTTTTGACTAAATGAGCCAGGCTCGTCCATCACGTAGTGCAGAAAATATAGCGGCAGTAGCTGCGAATGTACGTGATGATTATAACGAATTGATTTAGAACTCGAAAATTAGAGCTTAAGAACAGACAATGTTAGGCGCAGTTAAGGCCAACATTTAAAAGCCATAATCTTTAAAAAGTAAATGTAAGATATAGTTCTTCCGTAGGATAATAAATATTAGTTAATAAAGGGTTTTGTTTATTTTTTTAAAGTACCCCATAATGAATCACCCCTTACATATAATGGTACAAGAGGTTTATTTTGCTGTTCTTTCAGTTTTAAAACCTAAAAATATAACTGTTTTTTGTTTTTTTTAGAAAATAAATAAAATAAAAGTAAGTATCTATACACTTTGTGCAACTTTAAAGCATTCATGAAGAATTGTGTGAAAAAGATAATGGCCTAAAACAACATCAAAGCAAGATCAATGCATCAGCCTATCTGGAATATTTACATGCAGGCATTCCTTGGCTAATCACTACCTGCTAGTATTTAATACACTGAAAGTCAATTAAACGCATTGAGCTGACATGACAAGTATGTTTTTAAAGCTTAAAATTTGCATTAAATAAATTATTTTAACACTACTTTCTTGTATACTTTTAAAAATGCTATATTATCAGATTTTCCTTATTTTCTACTTAAATGAGCAACCAAAATAAAATAATTATTCATTTAAGAAATATATTACACTATTACACATAAACAAAAAATTAACGGAAATAGATCTAATATTAAAAGTTACAAAAATTAAAGTTGCTTAGTTAAGCAACAATTAAAATTGCTTTTAAGTTCTGTACCTTTATACAGGGTGTTTCTAAACAAATGTAAAAAATTTAAGGAGGTGATTTCTTATTAAAAATAAAGTGTAGTTTGCCTTATTAACATGGGGCAAGTCAACCATTAGGAAGAAATAGAAAAAAATTAAAAAAAGTGTCCTCGTATTTTTAACCTCAAAAGCAAAAATATTTTTTTTTCTAAAAATTTTCCTGTCCTGCCACGTTATGAGTTACATTTTTTTTTATATTTTTAATCGGTAAGTATAACGAAAAAATACAGGAGTAAAAAAGTTTCTAAATGTATCAGGCTATTCAAATTTATATTTTTCGAGGAGATTGCGTAAGTATCTGTTTAAATTTTGTTAGGAAGAACGATTAAGATAGTCTATTTCTACCACTTCCATTAATTCTAAAAAGTGCGAAAATATTTTTTTAGAATCCAAAAAGGTCACGTCAAGATGGATAAATTATTTTTAGTAATATAAGTTTATGTGTACTTTTAGGTGTTTCTAAAGCTACGTTTCTCCGAGTCCTGGCAGCCAATAAAATAGACAGCAGTTTTTCTTCTAAAAAATGCTTACAAAAAGTACTGGACAACATTGAAGAAAAATAAAGACCAGAAATAAGAAAAACTGTACACCAGTTTTTCAAAAAAATTAACCACCAACATTTAAATTAATTGTTGTATAATATGATATTAAAATATCATAAATAAATTAAGATGTGTTTTCTTGTAAATTTACTATACAATTTAAGTAAAATTGTTTGTTCATATACACTTCGTGCCACTTTAAAACTTCCATGGGCAATTTTTGCCAATTCGTGGCAAGGAGACGGTCTAAAGAAACGACAAAGCTATACTGACGTGGCAATATATCAGAAAAGGTTTCAATGCAGACGTTCATTGCCTAACCTTGAGGTGTTAGTGTTTAAAACAAAAAATTCTGAAAAATAAATTAAAGACTCAAATGGAATTAGATTTTTTATTCCATAGTTGACTTAGGTGTGCCTTTCTAATCTCTTTTAATTTAAACTTGTGGATATAAAAAAGCCAAATAATTTACTATAACTAACATAGTTTAGTGTAAACACTACTTTAAAGCCTATTTCGGCTTTGCTGACTAATGTAAAATATTAATTTGTTTTAATAAAAAAAAATCCGTAGTAAATGGACCAACGAATTATTACAAATGTTTTAAAACCTTATAAAGCATTAGTGATATGGATACTGATTGTATTTAGTTAGGTAATGGGCAAAAAGTAAGAATAAAATAAAGGCAAATTTAATTACCTAAGACTAAGGTAAAATGTAAAATACTTGGAGACTAAGTAAAATGCAATAAAATTAGGCTAAATAAATTAATATATTTAATTTTTAGGGTACGGTAATACCAAAGTAATACCAACTTTTTTAAATAACTTACTATTTATTGGGACATATTTTTAACATTAAATTGTGTTAACTTTTTTTTATATATTTCTAAAACCAAAATACATTTTAACACATTATACTATTTTAGTATCTAAACTGCACTTAAATATTTCTTATATTAAACACATATTTCAAACGAGATCTGTTTGTGCTAATTTAGTGGATATTTCTTCTTGAGTCCTAGCAAAAACATCACTGGCAATTTAAAAATTATACTTGTGCTGAATTCTCACTCTTTAAAACAAAAAACGTTTTAGAACCACATTAAAACTATATAATTTGAATTTTTCACTACATATTCTACAGCTTTTACATAAATAATTTAAAAACGAGCATGACAACAAATTCTGACACTTTTTACTTTTTGACGTCTGTTAAAGTCATTCATGACATTTTTCATAACCTTACTTAAAATATCAAATTTTCTATTGTAAAACGGGCTCGTAATGATGTTCTTATGTTTTTCTCAATTTATAGTGAACAGAATATAGTCTATCAAATAGAAAATAATAACTATTTGGTTAAAGTTTTATTTATTTAAATATGATTTATTTTCACTTGACGCTACTGTTTTAAATTTTTGAAAACTTATGACATTTGTTAACGATGAGTTTAGGAATCCAATTTTACATAAAAATTAGAAAAGTTATTTTTCTTTATAATCCTTTTACGTGCTTTTGATGAATATAGCTGTACATAAAAGTGTACCGGTTGTTAAGTTAAAAATTTACTTTTTAACTTCTTTATGTTATATCGAACAAAATAATTAAAAATCTGGATTTGTAAGGCAAGTTTTGTAGGTTTTAAATCACCATTTAAAAATATATCTAATATAATAAAGCAATTTTTTATCCTTCATTTATGCCTATTTTTATATCGACGTTTACGACACTTGTGCCACCTACATACGGGGTTAGTAAATGGTACTGCAATTCTTAAATATCTTTAAAATCACTAAAGCTACAATTTCCAATTTTAATATCTGGAATGCATCGGGCATAAAGTTTGTTTTTTATGGAATGTCCCATTTGTTTTCATTGTAATCAATTGCGCAGGCAAAATTTATATCTAAAAATTCTGTAAAATTGAATTTTTCTAGCTGCTAAATTATGACATTACACACAATTTGGTTAAAAAGTTCAGATGCGCTTAAATATCTTTAAACGCGCTTAGGCTACGTTTCCAAAATTCGGTATTCAAAGGTGCCTGGGCAACTAGAATTAAATAGTAATACTGTCGTTATTGCCAGATTTTTCAATTTTGCGCTACATATAATATTTTTGGTAGTTTTAATGAAATACCCTATTTAATTTATTTAAAAAAAGAGCAAGCCAGGGTTAGGTAAGAATCCTACTTTTTAAAATTAAATCTTTACCAGTTAGCGAGATATGAGAACACCGCAATTTTATATAAGTTTGGCAACAATGCTTAATTAGGCTTGCACCCCAAATACCAAATTAAAAAACAACCTTTACCGGTTTTAAAAAGATATTAGATCGCTAAATTACTTTTTTCCAAAAGTTAAGTGTATCATATCTCGGCAACTAATACAGACAGAAATTTGGAAATTAAAAACTTACTAAATTTAATCTGCCCAATATAATGCAATAAGAATAAATGGGGTATTTTATATAAAAAAATAAAATAAATACCTGTAAAAATAAATGTGCAGAGGGATAAAATAAGTACCTACGAATTATATTTAAAAAAATAAGTATCAAAAGATTTTAAGCATTTTGGCAAATATCTTAAGCTATTATAAAAATTATTATAGCTTATTTTTCTTTTGTGGCGGTATTGAATAACAAAATGTTAAACCAATAAAAATAAGGGTTAAAAGGTATTGTTGTCTTACTAAGTAAAAAAAAAGAGAAATGTGTATCAAAAAAATTTTATAAAATAAATATTTTAATCTACGACACTCACTTACTAAAAACTTCAACTTTATTTTGTTTTTACTTAAATACTCTGTTAATAGTATTTCTCTTTGAAGTGAAATCAGCCGCAAACCGAAGACGGCAAAGCCCGACTTTTCTCAATACAATTTCAACAGAAGTTTACCAAACAGGAAGGAAAAGGTTGCAGCAACATTTTGTGGAACAGCAGGAAAAGTTTTCAGGACCTGATTGTTTATTTCGGTTACAAAAGTTAGTTTAGCGTTTGTAAGTTTAGTGGGATAGTAAGCTTTATTTTGTGGGTAATGCGATTTAAGTTACATTAGAAAGTTTCTTTGTTAATTCTTTTCAAAATGAACAAACTTTCAAATTCAAGTTTTTTGCTTGTTTAATTTTAACATTTTTTTAGTATTTAAAACAGCGTTTTAATTTACCCTAAAAACTAAATTATTTTATATCCTATTTGTTTTCTGGGAGTTTAAATTTAAACAAAATAATATTTATCTTTTTTCAGAATAAAGATATTTAATAAAGATTTAGAAAAAACAATAAGTTTTATGTATTATTAAGAACTATTTTGTCCTTGCATATTATAATAAAAGTAAAATTACTTTTAAGGAATTAAACTATTGAAATATATAATATGAAATAATTATTTTTACGACGCGGCCAGGCGCTCAGTTCACTCAGTCTCGTTAAGAACTTATTTTATTGGAATATGATAAAATCATTTTGACCGAAAGCCCTTGACCTTCTCTTTAGGGGTTGAAACTTTTTTGTATAGTAAGTAAAATTTGTATATACCTGAAACAAAAATAATTATTTTATATTAATTATTTTAAAAATACATTTCTTTTAAAGTAATTTCAACTTTTATTATATTATGCATTTGTCTCCTCCGCGGCGCAGTAAACAGTGCTTTGATCTTCGAAGCCAGAAGTCGCCGGTTCGATACCCAGCGGAGGAGACATATTAAGGTGATAGTTATTTAAAAAAAAACGTCCGTGATGGCCCTACCGCTTTGTCTAAAAGTTGCTGTGAAATGCAAAAACTGCATGTTTCAGTGCTTGGACTACGTTGACGGAACAGGGAAAATGATGTGTTAACCATCTAATAACCGACACCCACGATACTTTGGTATTTAGGCATAGGCCTACGTGGAATGTCAAAAGATAAAACAAAGGACAAAAAATTTGTAATAAAATATAAAAAGAATAATTTTTTAAAAATGTTTATTAATATCTTTATTCTGAAAAATAGCCTAATATATAACATATATAAATATATATACAGGTGACTTTTAACCTATATGCATAAACTAAGGCAATTGTTACTAAAAGCACATAATGACTTATTTTGGAAAAAAGTTAGTAAAATATTTTTAGTAAGTTAGGTAATCAACTTTTTGATTAGAAAAGGAACCTAAATTTTAAGGACATATAATAAAAAATAATGGAAAACAAGATACTTACCTATTTTTTGTTATACTAAAATAATTTAACGCCACAAATATTGTAATTCTATTGGCCAAAAAATAAATCACACATATTTAGAGGTAATAACAGAATACTACTGCTGACAAAACAAACATCTTCATAACTTTTTAATTGGTGTAGTTCTTACAAAAAACAAAAAAGTGGCCAATTATATTGTTTGCGCATAAGATTGACGTTCTCTTTTTATTTAAAATATCATATATGATGTTTATAATTTTTAAAAAAATTTTAAGTAGTAAATTTTTGTACCAAGTAATAATGTTGTATGCGTATAGGTTAAGAAACGCTCTATATAAAATACAAGGTGGCCACTGACTACAGGTTATTTAAGGAGAAATGCTGATTTTGGGGGTAAACATTTTTTGCCACTTTCACCCCCAAACTTTAATTCTTTAGCAGTGGTGAGACCCATCTCCTATAAACAAGGTGTAATTTTATTAATGGCTTAAAAAACAGGGTATAATTTCTTAGCTTATTTTGGAAAAGAAAGTTTTACATATGCCCTAAACGTCTTAAATTTCAAGCTACAGGGTGTCAAAGTTCCAAGGAAAATATCGTTACTATTATCTAAACAAAAATTATTTTTTACAAAGAAAAAATAGTATGTGCAACTCGTAGAAAAAGCCTATTTCTGGACTCTCGGTAGTTGCTTGTATCAGCATCAAATATATGGCTTGTCCTACATGTATCACAATATACTATTTTTTACACAACCAAAAAGGCGAAGTAGCGCTGTATTAGGTTACGAATTGTTAATATGTGGTTGTTTTAACAATCAGGCAAATTATACAAACATTTAACAACAATACCTTGTGTTGTTTGATATAACTCAAACTATTTGGACAATAAATAATAATTGTTGACTGCCGATTAAACGGATGCTCTATAAATTTACTACGATTATTACCCTGTTTATTTACTGCTAATGCGTATTGTCTGGAATCCATATTGCCGTTAATAATGCACTTACATTTTATATTCAGTGTGTATAATGAATTTATGCAGGTATTTTAAACGAATTTCCCGCTTGGAGCACAAATACTACTTTATGAATAAAAGTCAAAGTAGGTGTAATAATAGTCCGGGAAAAAGCAACGTCGGGAAAACAAGAATTTTAGGTTGACTGATTTTTTGATATGTTGTTTTCCCTCCTTTTTGGGTAGATCCTGGGCTGTCTGGCTGGAAAAGCGGTTGCGTTGGTGCCCAGCCGTGACCTTGAAATTTAGAGCTCGCACTAATATGTCAAAAAATGCAGACCTTGGTCATATATTATCATTCCAAGTTTATTCAAAATATATCGAACGGTTCAGAAGTTAGAAGAGGGGCGACTGTATAATTAGCAATGATAAATGTATCTGGCAATAATAAAAAAAAAATGTTTGGTAAAACTTTTTTTTTTGATTATTGCCAGATACATATTACACAAGTAATATTCCAAGGTTTTCAAAACCTTGGAATATTACTTGTACAGGTAGTATGCGAATTCATTAACGCAACCACTACCGCCCGACATTTCAGAGTCTATCCAGAAGAGAAAGGAAAACTCATCAAAAAATCAGCTGAACTTAAAGCCTTTTTCGACAACGTTGCTACCTACTATACTACAATGTGTCAAAAAATTGGCTATTTTTATTTTTACTTTTGATACTGAAACAATAGTTTCTAGATACCAGAGAGGCTCTTAATCTTAATAGGACGATTCGCGTCATAACAAGTTTGCATATTTTTTATTTTCATATAAAAAAAAATAAATATTTTACTACTTGTTAATTATACAGCAAAATTTTAAATGGGTTTATTGTAGAAAATAAAATTCACTTCAAAAAGGTCTTTTATATATTTTTAAAAAACCTAATTAAAAAAAAATTAAACTTAAAAGCATTTTAAGAAAAACACCATTTTTGTTTTGCATTTTGTAACATACTAAAAACTTAATATTGACAATTAGGTTTGTGCTATTTCTATTGGAAGATTTAAAAAAATTTTTTGGTTTGGAAATTTTGTAACTTTTATAAATATTCCAAAGGTCTTTTTTGGAAAGTGTCTAATTTTTGATAGAAATAATAGAAACATAAACAAGCAGTTGCAGTGATTTATTTTCAAAATGTTCTTAGTACTGCATAAAAACTTTAAGAGTGTTTTATTGAAAAAATTCAACTTTGTTTTATAACTTAAAAATAAAAGTTTTTAAGAAAAATATAAGTACGCGACTTAATTCTACGTTAAAATCCCCAAGACTTAAGAAATTTTTATTTTACTTCTATTTCTGATAACAAGAGGTATAATTGACAGAATTTAATAAACACCCTATATTTTTCAAAGGAATGAAGTTAAATATGACTTGTGACCATATTCCAAAACCAAAAAACATAAATAAAAGTATAAAAATGGTATTTATAAAATACCTTGTAAATGTAATAAATTTTATATAGGTAAAACTTGTAGACCATACACAGAATTTTACAATTCTAAAATTTGTCAACACGCATTTGAAAACAATTACATATTAAACTGGAATGCTTAAAGTATTTTAGCAAAGGAAACTTGTTCTAAAAACGCAAATTTAACGAAAGTGCGTGCATATTATTAAATAAGATAAATGTGTAGCATCAATATCTGTTAATTTAAATACCACGTGCCGGAGGCAGAAGTATAATCAATTTAATATCAACTAAAATAGGTGACTGCAAGAGCAAATAAAAAAACAAATACAAATATAAAATATATTGTTGATTTAAAAAAATATATTAAATTGTTAAATAAATTTGCTATTTGGTAAATTTCTATTTCGAAAAAGAAATTAAATAACAAAATAATAATTACGTCAATTACGCATAAAAAATAGTTTTATAAAAGGTAAAGGAAAAACTTCACCTAATAAAAGCTATGTTATTTTTCCTACTTTTTGACAAATGATAAGTCTCCACCATTATTATTTGTAAATTTCTAAACATGACAGCAAGGTTTATATAATTTTCCATTACCTAACGTATTTAAAATAATAACTTAATTATATTTTTTAGAATATTAAGTATAGATATAGTAAGTATATGAAAATAGGCATCGCCCAATGTCATATCACTAAAAGAAATTTGTTACACCATTATACAGTGTGTACACGGATGGAGTTAACTATACCTGTATTTTTTTTTAATATTTCAAAAATAGGTTATTTCTTATAAAAATTTTTGCTTGACCTGAAATGCTAAAAGTTATAATTAAAAATTATCTCATGATATACAGGGTGGTTTAAAATCGGAAAACATTTATTTTAAAAATAGGAAAAAAGCTGTTTTTAAAATAATTAATTTAAATGGAAAGGGTGTGGCTGTGTGCACGGGGAGTTATAGAAAAAGAAATAAAAGTGGTGTATTTCGTGCAAAATTTTTGCAGGAAATACACCACTTTCATATCTCCTTTCAATTAATTTAAAAGCATTAAAAATTAATAAAAATCCAATACATTTTTTTCTTATCTTTTTTACCTAGAAAAATTAGGTATAAACCAAAATAAATGTTTTTTTTCGGGGATTATATCCCTCCTGCATTTAATTTTTCAAAAAAAAACGTAAAAACGAGTTTCCAAGTAATTTGTTTTAACAAATAGCATAAGCGAAAGTGGTTTTAAATATTTGAGTCAAATACGAGGATTTTTTTTCCTCTTGCGAATTAATGTACGCTACTGACATTTAATGAGGTTTTTCCAAATTCAGTAATAAAAAGTGCAACTTTTTAGTGTCTTGTATTTTACTTGTATTTGGCTGCGTTTTCGAAACAAATAAATGAAACCACGTTTGATCATTCTAAAAACTAGCCCTAAACAACATAAAATTAAATCCAAAATTAAAAAATTTACAATTTGATATTAGTTTATGGGGAAAATGTCAATTTCGATATATCTTGCTTGCCTGCCTCAAATACCTACCCAAAAATTGGTGCCAGCTCTTAGACCAATAGCGATGGGTCAAAATTTTTAAAAAGGAAATAATGATAATTATTTAATTTTACTTTCTATATCAATACAATACGCAAAAGTTAACGATTAATTTGCCAAACTAACATTTTCGTAGTTTTTATTATAAAAAACCATTTTGTACCATAAAACGTTAAAAATATATTTTTTAAAGATTTTTATGTAACGTTAACCTTAATTTTTCCTAGAGACCATAATTAATAGAAAAAAAGTATAATATACTTTGGATTACTTTTTAATGCTTTTAAATAAGGTAGTTTAAAAATATGTTTTTCTGATTTCAGATTTTGAACCACCCTCTATATCCTAAGGCGATTTTTAATATTATTTAATATATATAATCTTATAGAATTTTAGACAAACAAATTTTTTTATTAAATATAACTATTTTTTCGAAATGATAAAAATAATAAAATGTACATGTATAGATAAGTCCATCCTTGGACACACTGTATTTACGATAAAAAAGTACAAAACATTCAAGTTTTACCTCACCTCCATGATGTGGCAACATTGTCATTTCCGTTTGGCCACATTTGATATTACTTACTGACAAAAAGCTTATTATTATGTGGTTGAAGCCAGGTTGGGTTGTAATTATGTTTTGTCACGAATTTTGTGCGGCGGCAACTTTAATGGCCGAGGAAGCCCATTTTAGAATTATGTAAACATGACACCTAGTAAATTTACTCTAAGTTTTCCATTATGAATGCAGAGCTTAATTGTATACAGGGAATTATTGCTATGATGGTAAGTGTAAATTAACGTGTAAAAGGCATTTTTTTCGTGACGGTAAGAAAATTTTACTTCACCATGACTATGACTTTTTAAAGAATTGTTTTTTATTTAATAGTGGGGAAATCTGGCCTAAAATGGCATACTTAGGTAAAATGACACATTCAGCAGTGACCTTTACATGTGTTGGAGCGATCACTGTATTTAGTATCGAAATTACCGTACAGGTGCATGTCTCTTATTCTTTTTGCACGATATTTCAAGTTTTAATTTCGATTTATCAACCGCAAAATAATTCGAATCAGTTTATAGTTTATGTATTTTTGCCAAGTTATATAGTTTTGTTACAAATTTTGTTAGTTTTTTATTAAAACACAATAATTGGGCTGCGTTTTTTGTAAACATTTTTATATAGGTATATTTATACTATTAAAAAATTTAGGTTTGTTTGCTAAATTATCGTTTTTGGGCAAAATGACATCCATGTAATAAGTGTAAAATGACATAGTTTTTTTACGTGGTTGTTAACGTCTTAAATCTTTTTTCTTGATGGTTGGAAAATATAAATCGAAATCTACATCCAAAGATTTTAAGGCCATGGTAAATGCGCTTAGTCTTTCCTAAAACGAAGATATTTTCCGTGAACTTTGTTGTTGTATTAAAAACAGTCAAGAAAATTTACATACCTTACCATATTATAAATGTTAAATGTTTTTTATACAAATAAGTTTCAAATTAATTTAATGTATATGTTTTTACTTTATAAAATATTTTAAATCATCTGTTGTTTGTTTAGCCTAAACTATTTTGTCATTTTATCTGACACCATGCCTAAAATGACATTCTTTGAGACATTAAAAAGAACAGTCGTTATATTTTTTATATGCTGGATTAGGTGAACCTTGGCTTAAGTAATGACTAAAAATAAGTTATAAAGGCACTTTACAATTTGTTTTACTACATCGCATTATTATTATTTTTTAATATAGGCACAAATTTGTATGGTAAATGGTAAAGCATGTCATTTTAGGCTATTCTCCTATTTACTTTTATTATTTTACTTTAGAATATTTTATGATACAAAATTAACATTTTCTTTATACTAGAGGTAAAGTTACATACTTTTTAACTTTATATTATTTAAAATAGCTACTAAAGAATCACACTAATTTTCAAATTTTTAGTTGAAATCCGTTAAATCGCAGACTTTTTCTGACAGATATTTAATAAATTTTTATCAATTTAAAGGCTTTCTTAGCAATTTGAATAGAATTGTTGTTTTACATACAACGAGCGACTGGTTTAAGACTTTAAAAATTAATAATTTTCTTGTTTTATTCCTTTAACACTTTATTTTAATAACCTGTTTTCAATATTAAATTGTCGTTTTGGGGTGTTATCAAAGAAAAACTTTTTATCTTCTACCTCTTGTTTAATAATCTCTATAATAGTTAGCATCGTATCTTTTGCAGGAGTGTTAAAAAAGGTATTTTTTCTAAACCAGGTAAAATCCACTTAAAATAGGTTTTTTTAAACTCTTATGGTTCCTTTACCGGGGCTGTAGCTTAGTGTAGTTAATTATTTAGATCAACTTTTGTGACATTACTAGTCCCTTTTTCTTTATCTTTGGACAAACCACGAAAGCTAAAAGCCTAAATACTAACGCACCGTGGGTGTCTTAAGCGAGGTAAGAGGCAGTTTGTTGACACGGGACTTAAATACTTGAAGATTTGGGGGGAAGAAAAGACCTCCGCGGGCAGCAGGTTTCACATTCTAGAGACTCTAGGGATAAAAGAACGAACAAAGTGGGAAGTTCGGGGCCTGTCCAATTGGACCGTATAGGGATGTATACGCGCGGCACGAGTTTCTCTGTTGGGAACCGTGAGAGGTGGAACTATACTTGACAATTCCTCAGAGCAGAAGCCCCTAGACCATCAATGAAGGGGACTTTATGATAACAACACTTTTAAATCCTATTTAGGGGGTTTCTTTTGACAAGTCTAAAACAACTTTTTTACTTGATTTTAACCACTATTTTCTAATAAAATAAAAGGTAATTTTGGTTGCGTTACATGACAATTTAGGTATTGTTCGATTTTTTTTTTTTTGGGTACTATGGACTGATTTAAAGTAGACATTTTTTGACCTAATTATGGATTAAAGCTATGTATAGGTCCAAGACAATCAAAATACATTTTTAACCAACTGTGGCAATATAAATTTAATATTATGAAAAGGAATTACCAATATTAAAGTTAAAAATTATATATATTTTTAATAAAATTGGTAAAATAAAAAATAGTTATTTTTATGTTACATTTTAAAGTCCTTGTCAAAAGCTCAAACATATATACATAATAAGAATTTAAAAGAATATTATTTAAAACCAATTATTGATTTTTTTTAACGAATATCACACGTGCTTACAATAATCCAAGAATTGTTTTATTGACCACAAATATTTAAAAAATGGATTCTTTGCTTGCGAATGGAATAATTTTCAAAATATTCGTGGCCTTAAAAAATTCCCGGATTAATAAAAATCAATTAAGCCTACCAGTAAGTAAATTACTGCATTTATTTACTAAATTTAAATAAACAGTATACAATTTTTGTTGTGAATTATAGAGAAAACCATCAGCAGTCCTTTGGTTATGTTTAAAGTGGCGTAAGTTAAATTTATTTTTGCCTCGGTGTATAAGGACTGCATAAAAATATTTTTATTATTGTTTAATTTTTGAATGAAAAAAGTACTTTTTATAAATATTGCTATAAGCAACCGTTTTTAAAATATTTTAGATAACATGTCTTATTTCATACAAATGGTAAATACAATGAAAAAATTTAACACCCTGTATCTAACAAAGGATCAACTTTATAACTAAAGTAATTTTAGTTAGATCGTTGTTTGTACATGCTCTAAGAGACATTTCACGGCCCCAAATAAAGCGTAAATTGTTGCAATGGAGTTTTTATATAAAAAATGTTTATTTACCAATATCTTAAAAACGGTTGCTAATATTGTTATTAACAAAGTATACTTTTTAAGTACAGAATTTTTTTACTTAATTCATAATATACTGATAGCAAAAAAAACTATATTATTTTGAACATAAGCAAGGGACTGCAGATAGCTTTCTCTACTTTTTAATACAAAGTGTAAACAGATTTCAATTTTTTTACGTTAGGAAATTCCCAAATATATAATATGTTAAAAAAAAATCAAAAATTAAAATACATTTTTATAAATAGCTAAAGCAAAATAGAAAATTCGATAAACGAACTGCTGACAAAAATTTATTAGCAGCATTTTTAAAATTATTTTTAAAATATTAATATAAAAAAAGCTATACTTATAGCTTTAGTTTGTATGTTAAAGCATTTTCGAAATTCAATTTCATTTAAAAGCTTTTTAAAAAATTAAATATTTGTACTTTAAAGTAATAGTTTTCAACAAGACCTGAAACACAGATTTTGCGAGCCGAATATTTATTTTCTCTTTTAGGGAGTTTAATATTTTTAAAAGGTTAGTCTTCTTTCTCAATAGTTTGTTACCTAAATTTTGAATAAAGTGTGGATCATGCTCCAAAAGTTTTGAATAAATAGAGTAGGAGTACAATATATTAGGGTATTAAAATTTTCTCATACTAGTTTAAATTTGACAATACCATTAGGGTCAACTTATATTTTATGTTGTTAAGTTATTTCTATTACTCATTTATTTTACCTAAAAATTTTTTAGTAACGTACCAAAAATGCTTCTGTTTAATAATGATAAATTAAATAATTAGTATTTTTTAAATAAACCGACCTTATAGTCGCGCAAGTAAAAAGAATAAAAAAATACAAAAGAAGTGGGGTAATACCATAATATGTTATTAAAGTATAAAAGGCTTTTGTTTATTTAGTTATTAACATTGAGTAGTTTAGTACATGTTGTTATGTTATCACCAATTTTTTTATTATTCTTTTTTACTTTTTAGTAAGTTTTTATTATCGTTTATAGGTCGTTTCATTTTTTAACAGTTTATTTTTTGGTAATTATTAAACATACAATAAAAAACACAGACTGCAGTAAAAAGCATAAGCACGTGTAATTTGATTGGTTTGTAGCGACTTAAAAATGAATTAGAAAAAAAGATATAACTAACCAGAATTAACTATAATCCCCCAAAGTGACAGTTTTGCATGACCGCCGAGCATATCACCTCCCTAGAGGTAGCATGCCGCACGGACAACGTACGGCAGAAAGAAGAAAAATAGGCCCAGTACCGTTCTCTTCCACGATCCTGACTTGTTTTTCTATGGAACCACCGCGAAAGTACATTTTTTGAAATAAAAAATATAATCGGTCCACAAACGCCGGAGTAATCGCTTAACATACACACACACAAAAAAAAATAAACAAAAACATACAGGCAAATTAAAAACCAACTTGTTTTTGAAGTCGATTATTAAAAAATATTTTTTAACAGGTATTTATAAATTTATAATTTTGCATCTAGGAAATTGTCTTGCCTTGTATAATACCGAATTTATGATTTGTTATTTTTCTATGAAAAGAAACATTACTACAAGGTTATTTGGTTACCCAAATATTATTGGTACTGTGGCAATACTTCAAATGTTATAATTACAGTATTTTTAATTTTAAATTAAAGGGTCAATCACTTTCTAACGAAGCGATATTAGACTTTTTTTTAAATTAAAATTACTAACATTATTTTGACTCACTCTATCACCCCTATCATTTATGTTCATATCTTTTCGGACAACCTGTAGAGGTTAGTATAGGGAAACTACAACTATGTAGTTTGATCTAAAACAAATATCTAAAGGTGTTTACATTAAAACTTTGTAGCACGATTTAAACAAAATAGAAAAGAAGCAACATTTTTTAAAAGAAAAATTTAAAAGTGACTATTTAGTAAAACGAAATCAAACTTATAATGAATATCGACTAAGTTTAAAAGAAAAAAACAAATTTCCTACTCACGTAATCTACGTTTTAAGCTTTATTGAAAATTACATTGAAAAGTTAAAATATTTTGTAGGGAGAAAGAGGATTTAAAATTAAACTGAGTGTTCACAACGTTCTAATAGACGAAAGCAATTTTATGGATGGCCAACTCTCCAAGTGACCCTAAAAGCAATTACTAAGAAAAATAAAAGAAAAATAAATATTGTGTTTAATCCTCGAATAAAATTGATATTAAATATTTTAAAAGTGGCTTCCACCGGTTAAATTGACAACAGGTTTTTAAAAATAAATATAACAAGCTGATAAAACTTACATTAGTCAGATCAAAGATGCATGGTGTTAAAAATTTATTTTGATTCTGTTTTTTTTTTTTAATATTATGTTAATAATAGGTATATTGTCACAATATTTGGATAAAGAGTTTTAAATATATAATATTTTATAACCAAGATTATTTATAAAAACAAAAGCCAGAATAAATTTTTAACATCACGTATATTTAAAATCATCCACATTTGGACTGGTAAATTCTTTTAGATCGTCATATTTTAGCCTCGGGAATTTTGTAATATTTGTAATAGATTTTTTTTGTACTTTTGGATACATACATTTACTTTTTTGTTACTCTAACAGTTAGGAAAATATATAAAAAAAAACAAAATATTATCCTCTTTCTATACTTTTTCGTTAATAAGTACATTATCATGCTGCCATTTGGAAAATAATGAATTTTCGTAAAAACGTTAAAACTAATTATTGTAGAGCATTAAATTTTATTTAAAAATTTATGTTGTTTCTTTCTATATGTTATTTTTTTCGTTAGGAACAAAATTCCAGAAAAAAGGTAAAATATATCAATATTTAAACCTTGATTATTTGATAACGGCTTGCTTGTCGAAAATTTTGAGAAAGACGTTTTTTGTAGGCAATTTAATTTACTAAAAGTATGTGTGCGGATATTTTTTCCTTTATAGTAAGGCAGCTTTAACGCAAAAATAAAAGTACAGATTAAAAAATTTAAATTAAAGAAGATAGACCTTAAGATATTAATATTAAGCGTTAAGACCTTTATGACATTTTTTTTACCTGAAACAATATTTTCGATATTATTTTTAAAAACAAAAAAGGCGTTTTTTTGGCTCAGTCTACTGTATATTCACCTATGTATTTTATATTTAAATAAAAAAGATTGTTATAATCTAAACCAAAAATAAATATAATAAAACTTATCATATTTTATTGTTTACTGCTTTTGTAAAAGTCTAAAATTGGTTAGACCTAAAATATTTCTGGCTCAGGAATGTTTGTTGCTATCTACGTAACGTTATTGGATACGTCTGCTCTGTTATTACGACAAAACAGTTTTCGAATAATAAAAATTTTTGCTTTGTAAAAATTTTTGTAGGCAAAGGAAAGGAAACTTGCAATGTATAATTATAAATGTTTTTTTCGAAAGAAATTAAACTAAAATAATTAAATTTAATTTTAACCCTTATAAAATTTTATAATTTTTGCAATAAATATGAAAGGCAGTTCAAATTGTTACTCCTAACTTATGTATAACGGGTGGTGCGTCGCCAAGCGGAACTTGAGAAATTCCATTTAAATTTTAAGAAGGTTGATTATTGATTGTTGATTGTATATTTTACAGAAAAAATAAAGCTAACTTTTATAAGAGACCAATATGACAAACCTTCGTGTCAAGTTTCAAAAAATTTGAATAGGCGAATCTGAAATTATTCAATTAAATGAAATTGCAAAATTTCTAAAATTTTAGTTAACCTTAATCAAAACAGGCACCTGTAAAATAAATGTTGTCACTGACAGAATAAATGTGTCAATAAATCAGTGACAGTCAGTTAGTATTTTAAAGAAAATTATGTTTTTTTGCTGCTTGCTGTTTGGTTTCACCTAAACCAAAAATTTAGTAAAACTTGGCATAAGGGTTTGTCATGTTGGTCTCTTCAAAAAGTCAAATTATATTTTTACTGTAAAATGTACAGGAAAGCCAATATTTAACCCATATTTACCTTTATTCTTGCAGATAATAAAATATACATGTATTATTAAAGCATCCAGTTTTAAAAGTACAATTAACAAAAACCTAGGAAGATTTAATAGCACTCTAAGTTTTGAGGTATCTTTATTACGTACGCCATTATTATCTATTTGTTTATTGGTTCATCGGTCTTTAAACAAAAGGTTACAATACCTCCAAATTTACTACTTGATTATGTGTAATATAAAAAAAGTAATGCGTCTTTATGTTGTTTTCTTTTTTAAATTTCGTATTCTTTTTTTAAAATAAAAGAGATACAGGTTGGTTAGCCTTATGGCATAACTAATATTTATAATTGAAATCAAAGATGATGTTGACTATTTTAAATGGCAAGAAATAATATTTTAAACTATTTTTTATAAATTAGCATCTAAACTAAAAGAAAATAACACACCTACATACGCCTTAAAAAATATTTTAAAAATACCACTTTTCTAACAAAGACCAAGGCGTTTGCGGTGCGCCACCCTGTATATGTCTTACTATTTTTTAACCTGTTACTGCGGTCAGAAAACACACCCCTCATAAAAGAACTACCAGATATTTAATTCTCTAAAATAAGACGGCAGATCGTGTGTGGATATTTTACTAATAACTTTATTTTTTTTTACTAGCAACTACTACTCTTGGCAACATTGCCCCTTGTCATGCCAATTTATTTTTTTATATGGTCGTCTTGTTCACTTGGTTATCATTGACCGGTTGCAGCGTTTAAACGATAATATTAATTGAAGTAAGTTACTCCAGTGGTGCTCGTGCATTGGACAACAGAAGAGGCTAAAGTTATAAAAAACATATACACACAGGAAAGAATTGTAATTATTTTGGGGTACCGCGCGTATTTAAAGCAAAATACGTTTATTTATGGTAATAAACAGGTAATATTTGACAGATTTTCCTGAACCTGACACTAAAACGATAACTAAATTAAAAAAAAAAACACACGACGAGAACCGAGCACTAACGAAGACCAAGTGAGCCTAGCCTCCTATGCCGGTTAACTTTACGCAACGAAATTAAAAAGCGATACGTTTGTCTTTGCTTGATCAGACTTGCGATGCACTGTTTTTTAAAGCGGCCAGCAGTATCGGCCGGAGGCTTTGCCTTCTTTGCTACGTATGGCATTTTTTATTTCTTGTTGATTGTTTCTTCTTTATTTAAATTTTTGCCGTTTCGTGAACGGTTTGATGCAGTGTGGTACGTAGTGATAGTGTTAATTCGGGAATGTTATGTATTTAAATTAGAAATTATTGGTAAGGTAATATACCCAAGCAATTTAAAAAAATATATATTTTAATTATTTGTTAATATATTTAAATTCATTGCGATGAATACCCTCAAATAATATGGGGTGGCTAAGCCTTCCTTGCCTCCTTTGACGAGCCGTCACTAAGTAGCTCTTTTCAATATCGCAAAATAAAAGTCACTAAACAAATAACAATACATAAAATGCCATTTTTAGCAACCAGAAGTTATTCTATTTTTTTTTAATGAGTATTCTGCCAAAAAGTATTTTCATTTCTTTTTCATATAGTATCTCGCGTATTCATTTAAACGAAATTGATCTCTCCAAAGTTTCATTAATTTCAACTCGCCGAGAAAAATGAATACTCAACCAAATGAAACTTCGTTTCAGGGTTAATGGATAAATATAATTTAAAAAGCTAAAATGTTTGATGATATGTAAGAAAATTTTTAATAAAACTGATCAGTAGCTTTTAATAAGTAGCTAAGAATAATATAATTATTATAATATTTTTAAGTTAATAATATTATTAACAAAGTAACTTGTTTGAAAGAAGTCTGTAAATTAAAGAATAATTTTCTTTTATAATAAAATGTCTAAATAGTTTTTAACTTTTAAAATAAAAATTTAATAAACAAAATAAAAAAATTTAGGCAAATATATAGCTACTAAGAAGAGATAAAATTATATGTTATGCAATCAGCAGGTTTTTTTACTTAAAATATCCTCGTAGAAATAGGTTAACTAAAATGTGTTTACCCCAAATTTGTAACTTTAATTATCTTTGTGCTCTTGATTTATTAATAACATAAACTTTAGAAAACAAACTCACAGTTATTTCTTGTCTTTGGTTTTTTATATACATAGTATACTTGTGTGCTAAATATGTATTAAGACTTTTTAGATTAATTTTATAATTTTACACACCAAAATAAGGTTTAAACAAAAAGTTGATAGAACATTTTTTTTATTTTTAATTTAAAAATTAATAATAGTTATTTTTTAATACCCACGAAAACCCACAATTAACAATTCTACTATCTTATGACTAGGCAACCTAATAATCTCAAGGAAATTCTAAGGGGAAAAGGAATATTAAATTTCGAATGCGCAGTTGCAAATGCCCAAAAAAGGTTTTCAAGAAGTATGAACAACGGACCCAAATGGTGATTCGAGTCATGCGCAATTGATGTTTTGTGGTGGTCACGTCAATCGTACGCACTTACATATTCAAGAATTTTTTAGATACCTAATTATATTTACTTACTTATTGTAAAAATAATAACAGTTTTATTTATGATATCACAAAGAAGAGCATCCTACTGTAAAAGAGTTACTTTTTACATTTTATGTAGTATATAAAAATAAAGTGCTTTATCTTCATTTAACCAAATAAAAAAACTTTTTAAATGGTCGTGAAAATAAAAAAATATATATTTTAAATAGATGTGCACCATGTAGTTTAGGTAACTAAATGATATTTTTTGTAAAAATATTAAAATAACAGG
The DNA here is from genome assembly GCA_014170235.1 of Listronotus bonariensis. Classification (NCBI taxonomy): domain Eukaryota; kingdom Metazoa; phylum Arthropoda; class Insecta; order Coleoptera; family Curculionidae; genus Listronotus; species Listronotus bonariensis. Next base: position 49,167 of record JACEGR010001463.1, read on the forward strand.
CAACAAGTTGGTTTCTTTTCTCCCACTTTATAATAATTAAACATAATAATATAAAGTAATAAATCAAGTCAGACAAAATGTTTAGAATACAATTTTAAAATGGTCCCAGTGAGAACAAATTAGGATATATATTTTACATTGATAGTGATTAATGAAATTATAGCATACTGAATGCCATTAATTTGAAGTTTCTAGGAGAACGCACTTGAAATCAATTGCACACCAAATTAACAATATTCTTTAGTTCAAAACTCCTGCTTATTCGCTTAAATGACGTGTTATAATTGCTAATTAATCGGAGCGCGTTTTTAATTTTATGACTAAAATATTACACAGGTAAAACCTAATTTAGCATTTAACGTATTTATTTTATTATACATTTTAGTGTTTTTAAGTAATTTGCGTCTAATTAAAAGTTAATTTTAAAATAGTCGACCAAGATAAATAAAGGTTATTTTCCAGGGGTCAGGAGAATCAACTAAAATCTAGGAAATAAAGGACATTTAGACCATAATAATTGCTTTAGGTGATGACACTTTGGTGTAAAATAGCAAACTAGCAGTTCTTAAAATTTTCCAAATAGTTATTACCACCGTAAAAATGTACACACTTAGTAGTTTCTTTAGGCAGGCTCCCAATTAAACGATCGATGTCTTTCTGGCAAATTGTGTCCTGCGCAACTTGAACTTCATATTTCAACTTTGCCAAAGTACGTGGTTGTTTACTAGGGGATATAATCTTAAGATCACGAGATCCTGCCCTTTTATTTTCAAAAACAATATATATATATATATATATATATATATATATATATATATATATATATATATATATTTATATATATATATATATATATATATATATATATATATATATGTATATATATATATATATATATTTATATATATATATATATATATATATATATATATATATATATATATATATATATATATATATATATATATATATATATATATATGTATAAATATATATGTGTATATATATATATATATATATATATATATATATATATATATATATATATATATATTAATATTATTGCCTAAAAACATAACGCATATGGGAATAAAAATAAAAAGTCTTTTATTTTTATTCCCATTATAATGTGAAGAAAATTTTATAGTCGTTCTTTGGTAACCTTGTATGTTTGATTTACCAAACACGTCTTGTTGTAACAAGCATACCGAAATAATCCTCAAAGTTAGTAAAAGAGAACGTTTCAGTGACCAGAGATACAGGGTGGTAAAGTTAAAAAAATATATATTTTTATACCACTCTGTATCTTAAAAGTTAGAACATTTATGACATGAGCTTATTTATATCCATGTTTTTTCTTAAAATCACATGAGTATTTACACTCTTGAAAATAGGCATTAAATTCTTAAACACCCTGTATAGCTTAGATCTGGCCATACACAAAGTTATATTTTTAAATCTAAATATTTCAAAAACAGCTGTTTAAATTTTTTTTCCGAAATACCTTTTTATGCAAGATTAAGTAAAAATTAGAAAATTTTTATTTAAAAAATTACATACAGAGTAGCAAAAACAGCTATTTGTTTGTAATTTGTGCACGATACCGCACTTGGTGCCATCTAAAGTTGTTATTATAAAACTAATAGCAAATTCTAATTTCCCACCTCCCAAAACCCTCTTTTGATAAACCTAACTAACCAGTACAGAAATTTTTATTAATATTTGTCTAGGAGCAATATTGTTTTTTAGGACCTATTAGGAAATAACTGTAGAACTTGTAGAAAAGTAGGCTATTAGATAAATAGGTTTATTCGTAATATGATTCTTATACAATATTTATATTATTTAACATACTAACATAACACACAAACAGATATTGGCCAGTAAACTAAAATTATATGTCGTTATATGTATGTTGGGCTTTAATTATATTTTTCTCTAAACTTTTTGTTCAATGAAAATAAAATATGAAATAAAATAAAGCCTATAGCATTTCTAAATGGGTAGCTTTCTAAATGTATAAGCCCTTACAAACAAGCAATCAAAATTACAAACTTAACCTCTTAATTTATAATATTAGTATAAATAAATATCGAAAAAAATTACCTAGAATAAGTAAATTTGTTGCTTTTTTCTTATTTATTTTGATTTAATAATAAAGAAATCTTCATCCGCAGAGAATCGAAACCGGGCAGCCCGCGTGACTCTCAAGCATTCTACCACTGTACCACACCGTTGCATACAACTAAGTTACAAACATAACCTCTTTATAATATTAGTGTATATAAATCTTTATTAATAAAGTAAAAAAGTTTTATGGTCGTTTACCGAAAATAATACAAAGTGCGCTTAAGAGGTTTCTAAAAAAACGATTCAATTTAAACGCCAACAGCGGCTAATGATGGCCAATTTGGTAGGTCAACCCGCACCATAGATAAAAAAATATAGTTAAAAATGCTATTTAGGTCTTATATTATAAGTAATTAATTCATATTTAGTAATAATATGTTAAATGGTAAAAGACATAACTGGATAAACTAATTTTATAAATTGTAAAAATCCAAAATTAAAAAAAAAATAGTATATTTAACAATGGTGCGGGTTAACCCACCAAATTGGTCATCATTTTTCACTACTGATATAAGCTTTGCAAAAGCTTACCTAAAATAGTTTTTCCACATTTGCAATAAAGCTTGTTTTACCACACTTTGAAACCATCTACTTTTTCGCCTAATTGGTTATTATTTTTTAACAAACCACTAAAATAGACCTTAATTTTATGAAGACCAATGTGGCCTGTTTTAAAAAGTTTTTTATAAAAAAATTACTTAAAAAATGCATGAATTTTAAGCAAACGTAGTTAAATCAGTAAATGCATTGTAAATAATTATTTATGCAGGTAAAAAAACTAAAGCAATTTGCCATTATGACACTTCAGAAATTCAGTAACATTCAGCTCTCCACAATGGGGAATTGCAAATCCCGGTAGCTATGCATTTCTAGTGCATTCCACTGGAGTCCCATAATGGATGGCATGCATTGTTTAATAATTTAATTGACCATTATCATGGACAAATATATAAGCGAGCTGTCAGTCTATTGGACTGATTTCGAATGTTTCCTTTAATATTCGTAATGATTGATTGGAAATTAAATTGACATTAGTGTAATAGTTTAAATATCTGACATTTGAAAATTATAAAAACCAGTTAAATGAATAGTTTAACAGTGACATTTTTTATTTGTAAATAGTGATTAAATTAAAATTTGTAAATATAAATGAAACACTAACAAGAAAACTAACTCAGATGTCCCTCACCGATTTTGATTAAACTGCACATTGTTGTAGAACATTAATAAATAGGAGACACGTATTTTTTATCGGCCATTAAACACTCCTAAGAGGTGAAATGAAATCCCTAAATCAACCCTTATAATTATTTTTTTTTTTTAGGTCTTATGTTATAAGTAATTAATTCATATTTAGTAATAATATGTTAAATGGTAAAAGACATAACTGGATAAACTAATTTTATAAATTGTAAGAATCCAAAATTAAAAAAAAAATTGTATATTTAACAAGGGTGCGGGTTGACCCACCAAATTGGTCATCATTGTTCACTACTGATATAAGCTTTGCAAAAGCCTACCTAAAATAGTTTTTCCACATTTGCAATAAAGCTTGTTTTACCACACTTTGAAACCATCTACTTTTTCGCCTAATTGGTTATTATTTTTTAACAAACCACTAAAATAGACCTTAATTTTATGAAGACCAATGTGGCCTGTTTTAAAAAGTTTTTTTATAAAAAGAATAACTTAAAAAATGCATGAATTTTAAGCAAACGTAGTTAAATCACTAAATGCATTGTAAATAATTATTTATGCAGGTAAAAAAACTAAAGCAATTTGCCATTATGACACTTCAGAAATTCAGTAACATTCAGCTCTCCACAATGGGGAATTGCAAATCCCGGTAGCTATGCATTTCTAGTGCATTCCACTGGAGTCCCATAATGGATGGCATGCATTGTTTAATAATTTAATTGACCATTATCATGGACAAATATATAAGCGAGCTGTCAGTCTATTGGACTGATTTCGAATGTTTCCTTTAATATTCGTAATGATTGATTGGAAATTAAATTGACATTAGTGTAATAGTTTGAATATCTGACGTTTGAAAATTATAAAAACCAGTTAAATGAATAGTTTAACAGTGACATTTTTTATTTGTAAATAGTGATTAAATTAAAATTTGTAAATATAAATAAAACACTAACAAGAAAACTAACTCAGATGTCCCTCACCGATTTTGATTAAACTGCAATTTGTTGTAGAACATTAATTAATAGGAGACACGTATTTTTTATCGGCCATTAAACACTCCTAAGAGGTGAAATGAAATCCCTAAATCAACCCTTATAATTATTTTTTTTAATTATCTTAAAAAAATGAATTTAGATAACTTTATGAAAACAAAACCATAATTTCTACTGCATTCTATTGCAGTCACATAAAGGTAGGCATTCATTGTTCAATAATTTAATTAACCATTATCATGGACAAATATATAAGCGAGCTGTCAGTCTATTGGACTGATTTTGAATGTTTCCTTTAATATTCGTAATGATTGAATTAAAATTGAATTGACATTAGTGTAATAGTTTGAATATCTGACGTATAGAAGTATTTGAAAATGATAAAAACCAGTAAAATGAGTGGTTAAACAGTAACATTTTTTATTTTTAAACAGTGAATAAATTATAGGTTGTAAATATAAATGAAATACTAACAAGGAAACTAGCTCAGGTGTCCCTCGCCGATTTTGATTAAACTGCAATATGTTGTAGTACATTAATTAACGGGAAAGGTGAAATGCAATCCTGAAATCCACCCTTATAATTAATCGATTTTTTTAAATATCTTGAAAACGAATTGAGATAACTTCACGAAAACAAAACCATAAATTTTAATGAATTTTATTGCAGTCCCATAATAGATGGCATGTATTGTTTAATAATTTAATTGACCATTATCATGAACAAATATATAAGTGAGCTGTCAGTCTATTGGACTGATTTCGAATGTGTAAAATGGAATGGTGTAAAATATATTTTTTCAGCTATTGTACCTAAATTTGTTTTCGCTTAAAAAAAATGCCATCATAAATTGCTTAGAATAAAAAGTGACGATATAGCTTTAATTACCCCAGTTTAAAAGTGGATGGTTTCGAATAAACTAACTAACAAGGAAAGTATCCTAGGTGTCCCCGTCGATTTTTATGAATTTGCAATATGTTGAAGTCTATCAAAAAGTAAGAGACACACTTAAGGGGTGAAATGCACCTCTAAAATCTACCCTTAAATTTTTTTGTTCAAATAACTTGAAAACAAATAGAAATTACTTTACGAAATCAAAACCACAATTTAATTTTTTGAACATTCTATCAGTCTCTATTTAGTTTTTTTTAAATAAAAAAATTAGGGGTACACAGCATTCCTTAAAAGTGTTTAATTGCCGATAAACAAAAATACGTGTACGTTATTTTTTATTGTACTACAACACATTGTAATTTTATCAAATTCGGCAAGGGGCAACTGAAATACTTTCCTTGTAAAAATGTTAACTCTTAAAACTAAATATATTGTTAAAACAACCTGTATAGTTAAAATACCGCAGGTAGTAACAACCAGAACAAACTTTTGATACTTCGTATCTTAAAAATCATTCAGTTTACACTAGGGTAGACTAGGTTATTGCAAAACACTATTTTTAATCAAAGAATTCATCAACCTTAATAAAGTATAGATTAATGCTATTTAAATAAAAAGTTTTTTTAACTGACTTTTTATCTAAAAAAATAAATAAATTAGGAAAATGAATATGATAACAATAAAATAAGGCTTTATATTTTTATTACTAAAATTCCTAGATTAAAACTTTTAAATCCTTTGTACTTTTCCTTATAAATAAATAACGTGCTCCTAATATATTAAGATACCATACACATTTTGTTATAACATGTTCGAATAAAAGCGAAATATTGGTAAAAAGCTTGCTAAAAAATGTTTTTATATAAAAAGCTTATTAGGTTCTATTAAAGTGCATTTATTGTACATGTTTTGTTAAAGAAACATTTTAGGGTAGAACCGTATTAACCTATACTACTCAAATTGTGTCTTACATTTAACATGTGCATTTAAGGTTACGATTCTTTTTCGGGTTGTAACTATTAAAAGAGCAAAAAAATCGTGTTTTTAAATTTTAAGGACCAAGAAGAAACTTACACCGACCATTATAGGTCCAGTTAATGTGTTTCCGATGTTTAAGGTTGATTTCTAACGCCTTTCTATACGCTTAGTAGTGCTATTTGCAAAATAAAATTGGAAATTTTTAAATTAAAAATTTAATTAGGAACGCTGTATTTGAATGTAGTATATTAATCCGTAAAGCTAAGTAAAATTAAAAACAAAAAAAAAACACATTATCTTTTTTAGGTGCTTATATAAACTGTCAAATAAACATAAGGTTTTTAGCTAAAACATTAATAAAAATAATGTATTGAGGTATTTATGGTTTAAATTAATTAATTTTTTTAAAACTCTAAGAAAAGATACATTTCAGTAAAAAAATAAAATTGTAAATTTTTAAAATAATTTTATATTTATATAAAGCTCAAAAACATTTATATATCTTGTCGTTTTTTTTTATATTAGTTTAGTGTAAGTAAATAATGCGTTACTCCCCTAAATAAAAGTTTCAGGTTTTAATATTTTATATTGCCTGGATATATTTGCTGTGCTTTAAAAACCACTTTTATTACTTTTTTTATTAAAACTTCACTTAAGATATTAAACTTGTATCTCTTTTGTAAAAAAACAAATAATTTTTATTTTAGATATTGCTTGTATTGAACGCTTTTCATATCAGTTTTAACATTTAAGTTGTTACTTTATTTTATTACACAGAAAAAATTAGAAGTACAAATGTAATTAAAATATTTAGTAAACCAAAAAATAACACACGACCTAAAAACTTATTTAAATTAAATATATTATTATAAATAATTAGTTCGTTACCGTTTTTTAAACATAAAAACACAAAACTATTTTAACAAATTTATTATTAACAATTTTTTTTCAAAAATGATATTAAAATATAACTTACATATATTACTTAAAACTAAAGCAATTTATGTAATAGAAAGCTCCATGTATATAATGATACCTTAAAATATTGGCTTCTTAATTGATTTTGTAACAAAATTGTATTTTTACAGGTGAATTCATTAATGTATGTATTAACCATGAAACGGTTTTACAAATAGTTTTTCTTAAGATATTGGCCTATTAAAAAATAAGGAAATTTAGTATATGGACTTATCTTAGCAATATATTAAAAAAGTAAAACACATTCTAGTTATAAAATTAATGGGGAGCCAATATGTAAAAGATTTAAAATTTACATGAGATTCCCTGTGACCAGTAGAGCGACTTATTATATATAATTAATTTATAATTTATTACATATTTAAGGGGGCCAGTTTTAAAGTGTACAATCTCCAAAATTAAATTTTAATGTTAAATTAAATAAAAAATTAACAAAGAACCTAAAAAGTAAATTTAATATTTTATTTATTAAATTTAAACACTATGTTATGGATCTAGTCATGTCCTAAAAAGTAATTAATTTGAATTAAGCGATGAAAAATAAATCTATTAGGACATTTATTTTACTGCTGTAATAACTATTATAAATGGAGATTGCACACTTTAAAACTCCTCCCTCATTTTTAAGAAAAAATTGATGCGCTACACACAAGGTCGCTTACCATTTTTTAATAAGTTTACTTCTTTAAAACTTATTCCACGTTGAATTTAAATTCAAAGGTCATTTCAACAAACAACTTTTTAAGGAATAAGTTTATTAAAAGATAAAAGTTATAATATATTTTTTTAGCGCATTTAATTTTCCTAAAAAAGCATGTATTGGTTTAATTTAAATATTGATATTTGTAGTAGCAACAAAAATTTAAACTCAAGAAGCAAAATTAAAAAATAGATTATTGCTCAAATCCCGATTACACAAAAACTGCTTATTTTACGACAATTTACGAAAAAACTTTTTGTAGAGAATTTTTTTTAAGAATATGTGTTGCTACAATTTTTTAGATCAACCATTTGCAAGTTTTACATAAAAAGTTGTTTTTAAAAAACTGTTAGTTGCGACGATAGATCTCTTAATATTAATATTAAGGGCTTTAACTTAACAGTTGTTTTTTTATTATGATGATGGATTAATTGATTGATCCTAATTAATATTTTTATAGAACGGATAAAAACTGTTAAGGAGGTGAAATACCTGGGTCTAATCCTGGACACTAAATTAACATGGAATCAGCAGATAACAAAAAATCTGAACAAGGCCAAAATGTGCTTCATATATGAGCATGATTGGAAAAACCTGGGGACTTAAACCAAAGATGATGCTTTGGTTATATATCACAGTCATCAGGCCTATAGTCACCTACGGCGCAATGGTATGGTGGACAAAAACACAGCAAATAACGACAGTCACGAGACTTAATCGTCTACAAAGACTGGCTTGTCTGTGCATTACCGCTGCCCTAAGAAGTACACCTTCTATGGCTATGGAAATAATCCTGGGCCTAACGCCCTTGGACATTTTTATCAAGACGGAGGCTATAAATAGCGTCTATAGAATGATAAATACTGGGACGTGGAAACAACATCCTAGGGGACACGGTCACACTAGGGTAACGGAAATTATCGACCAACAGCCTTTGAACGTGAGATCAGCCACATGACTGGGGTCTACAACTTTGAAAAACCATATAAGGTCAGCTGTAATCCAGACATATGGACAAATGGAACACCTCCATCACTTAACAGAGGCTTGGTTTGGTACACCGATAGCTCAAAGACGGATGATGGAGTAGGTGCTGGTGTATTTGGGGCAAGACCCAAAATGACTTTTAGCCTCCCATTAGGAAGGCAAGCCACTGTATACCAGGCAGAAATATATGCTACTCTAGCATGCGTTCAAGAGAATATGAGAAGGGGGTATCACAACCACATCATTCACATTCTCTCAGACAGCCAGGCTGCTCTAAAAGCCTTGGATGCCCATCGTTCAACATCCAAAATAACGATGGAGTGCCTAAAAAGTATCAAAGAGCTTGCCACCAGAAACAACAAGATAGAACTTCGGTGGGTTCCTGTACACTCAGGAATAAAAGGCAATGAAAAAGCAGATGAACTAGCTAGAGCTGGGTCGTCTAGAAGGTTCAACGGTCCAGAGCCAGTACTCTGACTGTCCAAAAAGGTGACGAAAACAACAATAAGCAGATGGTCTCAACAACAACATCTTGCTCGTTGGGCGATCCTTTCAAGGAACTAAAAGCTAAGCTCCAGCTCCAGCTGGAGCGCACTCAGCTAAGACAAGTAGTAGCACTTCTGACAGGTCACTATCATCTAAGGAAACACTTGCAAAAAATGGGCAGTTACAATGGACCCATAACATGCAGACTTTGCGGGGAGAGGAGGAAACAGCCTCACACATAATATACTGCATTGCACTGACACGCCTGACACGCAAAATACACAGTCTATTTGGGAACATATATAGCGGGAACCCTCTCCCGCATGAACATCTTGGCAAAAATCTACTAAACCTGATAAAGGGCAGTGGACTTCTGTAACAAGGGAGGGGGCACAATAAGCCAATAGGCTGCAGTGTAAACATGGTCGAATAACCAACCCCGTCTCAAACCAACCAACAGTAACGTTTAACAAAAAAAAAAACTACTTAGTATTTTTAATTAAAAGCTAAAAAATAATTTGTAGCAATCGGTAAAACAGCCTTTCAGTGAAAAACTGTCTCGTCACAAGCTACCAAGACAGTATGTAAACACCATTATACCGCTCTAGCGCGCCGTTATTCTAGCAGCAATATCCTTTTAAAATTTCATAAGAGATCAGCCCAAAATTGCCAATTATGCATCCTGGCCTGCAGCGGCGCAGCGCTCCCTTTAAAGATATTAGATTGCTTTAAATGTTTTTGTTCTTTTAAAGCTATATTAAATTTATTTCAGTAGTTCATTTTCTGATAGAAAATTAAAAAAGATTTCAAGGCAAGTTACGTTTGTAAAAATTATAATTTGTATTGTTCTATAAAAGCTGTGGTTATACCAGAGTACCTTTAGTAAATTATTTTTTTTCGGTTTACATTTTGTAACGGGCTTAAAATAAAAATTAAAAAAAAGGGTTTTAAAAACGTGCGACAAAAATTAAAATTTGCTCTTATTTTTATTGTTAAATTCAGAGGGCCAAACTTGTGCAATTTTTTTGCACAAGTTTATAACAAAATATTTATTTTTATTTAATGGATGGTCTTTTTGTTGGGTACAGGCCTAAAAGAATTGGACCGCTTCGGTCCTGGACCCGAGGTATACGAGCTGACCCTGTTTAGCCCTATTGACCCCTATGAACTGGCCGGTCGACTAAAACAAAATAAATAAAAACCCCCAAAAACCCAAAAAATTCAAATTAAAAAACGACGTTTCGGTGGCAACTCTGCCACCATTGTCAAGTTAAAATTGAGTTAAGAAATAAAATAAAAAAATTAACTAATATTTAAATTAAAAATAATTAAAATTTTGTGTTTTTTAGTATTGCAAACTAAAAATAGTTTGACATTTGTGCCATGAGTGACATAAGTAACTGGTGTATTTATTATTTGTAAGACAAAATAGGTGATAAGTAAGATGATTTTTAGTTTTTCTGAAGGTACTTTGGTATCGAGCAAAGGCAACCAAGTGTTATTTAAATTACTGGAAATTGATGCTACACAATTATCTTTATTTAATAATATATACGCACTTTCTTTGATTTTGCGTTTTTTAGAACAAGTTTCCTTTGCCAAAATGTTCGAAATATCCCAGTTTATTCTATGATTGTTTTTCTTTTTATTTAAATCTGTATTTAAATTTTTAAGAATATTTATTTTTTGAAATATTTGTTTTCTTGGTGGCGTAGTAAAGAGTAGTAGTTATTTAAAAATATCGTGGTGGCGCTACCGCGAAGATTAGTAAGAAAATTTGTTTTATTTAAACAAGGAAACATATACAGGGTGTTTCTAAACAAATGCTAGAAATTCTAGGAGGTGATTTTTCAATAAAAAATAAGATAAACTTTATATGAACACATGTCCTAAACGTCTTAGTATTTGAACTGCAGGGTGTTAAAATTTCAAGAAAAACGCCTTGTTTCTTGAATATCCCAACTATTCTTAATGCCATTTTGTTTTAATTTTTTCAATATTATTAATGACATTTAAGAGGTAATTTATCACTAACTTAATTACATTTAGTCCAGTGGCGCCTCGAGAGGCAACTGAAGGAATATTTTCTACAAAAAAACGGTACGCCACTGACTGTATAAATGTGTGTAAAATTTTTGTGCTTTTTTTTAAATTAGGCAAATAAAAATGCTGCTTTTATGTCTTTCAATTTTTTCCGTATCTTGTTTAGTCTAAAGAGAAAAAAAACTTAATTGCATATTTTTAGACCATAAAAGAAGCATTGCGGGATCTTTTCTGCAAAATTAGGATTTATGATTTTTAATTACCAATTATGTAACAATAATAACCAACACTTATTTTAATAAGGTTTATATCCAGTATAACAGTTTTTACTAAAATAAGTGTTGAATTTTTTTGTTTCTTTTTTTTGAAAATTTAATAGCCTAAATCTCTAAAACTAAGACGTTTAAGAAATATGTTTTTATAAAGCAACCGTTTGCCAGATAGAAATACTGATCCTAAAAAGTGTAAATTTTAAAGTACCTAGTTGTTAAAAAAAAATTAAATCCATGTTTCAAATGTGCCTATTTAATAATTTAAAATATAACCATAAAAAGTTTTGCTTGATCAGGGATACAGTTTAAAAAAAAACTTTTTTATAGTATCTGTAAAAATATTTAATTAAATTTGCCTACAAGGAAATAAAAAAATAAATTAAATAAATTTAGTTACAAGATAAAGCAGTGAATTTTTTTTAACATATTTAATTAAAGTTTCACGTAAATTTTAAACAAAGACATAAAATAATTGTTTTGCAGATATTAGTTTTTTTTTAACTTTAGCAAATTGCATTTAAAAAGTGAAAATATTTAAGTATAAAATTATTATATATTTTTTTATATTAACAAGGAATTTTTACTCTTTACAAATTACCATTTTATCTTTAAACACCGTGTAAAATTTAGGCCTGAGCCTATAGGAAGTTATTTTTTAAATACAGATATCTTTAAAACGGCTGCTTAAATTAACTTTTACCATGTATATCTTTTTAAGTAAAATATGTAGAGGAATAGGATTTTTTTATCTAAAAGGAAATAAGGATTTTTACAGAAAAAGAAAAAAATTGATTTTTATTTTAAACTCAACCAAACACCTATAGCCAAATAATGACAATTTACCAATTACTAATAAAATTATATTCTTTTTGTGTAATTATCTCTTTTTAGACTTACGGAACCTGTCATCACATTTTAACCTTACTAATTTAAAGTACCATTTTTTCCTTTGAGAAACACCCTGTATTTATGTTTTGGGAACATTAAATGCTTTAAATGTCAATTATAATGTTAAATTCTTATTCAAAATCTATTTTTTTCACAAAACTTATAATTTATAGGATGGGTAAACTAATAACTAATTCGAAGAATGGGTAAACTAATAAATAAAACTATTTTTTAGTACGCTTTTAATAGCTTTATTGTATGTGTGTTTGTATGTTACTCTCCTTCATACTAAAGCAGGTGGCTTATTACTGTTAGTATATCCCACCATTCGCTTTTAAAGCACATCGAAATAAAAAAAAATTAAAATAATATTTAAAATAAGCTTAAAACAATAATGAACAAAAAATACTGGGTAAATTGTAAAAAGCTTGGAAGCTTTCTGCCATATTATTCGTATATCGACGCTTTTTACAACAATATCTTTTTTCGTTCATTATTGTTTTAAGTATATTTTAAATGTTAGGTTTGCTTTCTAAACTGGGTCAATCAATTTTTTTTTTTTTTTGGTTCCGGTTTCATTTTTTTTTTTAACTTTTGTTTTGTTATCTCTATTTATTTTATATAATAAGTAGTTACTTGCTTAATAATTGTAACCTGCAATGAGAAGAGCGCTTTAAACAATTTAAACGATAAAACCAGAAAAACCTATATAAGGTACGACTCATGTACACATAATTCAAATCTACAATTCCAGGATCAAAAGGCACTAATAACAGAGCTAATTAACTTGTTAATTATTATATACCAAGGACATTTAAAGTGTCCTAGGGACAACAATTTAGTTTTGCAATTTTTTTAAGAGACTGGTTGTCCGACAAACATTTTTTAAACTTTTTAAAATTTGAACTGCTCGATATAATAAAGTTAATTTTTGTTTTTTATACTTAAAGTTAAACTAGGATCAAATTTATAAATTATTAAGATATTAAATTTTTACCCCAGTTATCAACGTGACTGGCTTTCCAAGAAACTAGTTGCCTAAACGACATTTTTTCAAAAATTTCTAAAACGAAAGCTGTCTGATAAAGCATATTTTATTTTTGGAATTTATTTGATGTTCACAGTAAAATGTACACTAAATGCAATCTAAAACAACGTAATTTAATTAAAAATTATAATAACTTACGTATTTTTGCTGGTCACCCATTAAAGCCAACAACTGTTTTTTTGCGAAACTTGGTACACTGAGGCCGCAATCCGAAGGACATACGGTGCGACGGATTTTTAAAACCAAATATATATGCAAACAAATACCAAACTAAAGAATATAAAGAACATAGCATTTTTTTTTAATAAGTGGTATACCCATATTTTAATTTTTAAAATTTTGTTTTAATTAAATTTTAAAAAAGTATCTTATAAATATCTAAATTTATCATATTGTCTGTTTTTACCAGAAACAAAGTGATTTCGCGCTTGGACAAATAAAACTTGATCGATCTTTATTTATTTTTTTATAATTGTTAAGGGGTTTTTTGTCAATGAATTAAAAAAGCATTAATATTTTTACCATCCATTTTTCCATAATTTCTTAAGTAAGATATAAAGAGTATACAAAATTAATTTCAACAAATAAAAATAAATATTTATGAAGTTATGCGTCCTTGAAGTAGAGGGAGAAAAAAACACGACATGTCCTGGTTGCCATGATTTCTACCCTCATGGTGATTTGAAAAATAAAAAATTGACAAATTTTTAATAAGTACAAAATGTCGTTATGGCCTGAACCACGAAAATAGGAAAAAAATGTTTTTTTATAAAATGGCGGCTTCTCAAAAATGAAGATTACATTTTCACTACCTTTTCAGCTTTCCTAAATTTTTAAAAAAATATTTCAAAGTTAAAATTTAAAATTTTTGTTGTATTAGGCGATAGAAAGATATTTAAATTTAAAGAATATTCAGGCCGAATTTTAGGTAAATCGGTTGATTAAAACTTGAGATATAGTGGCAACCGTACCGAAAAAAGGTAGTTTTAAAAAACGCGTTTAGAGTTTAACATTAACTTTCAGGCAGCGTAACTGATTGCATGGTACATATACCATACGTTCTCTTAATTAGCCATACCAGCTTCTTACATGATGTAGTATTCTAGAAGTATCATGGAAAGAAGAAGAGAGAGTTATGCATACGGGTAGCCCGCCCTCCAAGAGCCTATTGTTAGAGTCGTCTCCTTGAAGTCTAGTTGCCACGTCACCAAAATAGCTCTAACTTTAGAAATAATTCGAATTTAAAAAAATTGTTTTAGGGAAATATTCTTAATAACCGAATCCATCGAATCATAAAAAAAATAACTTTTTCAATTTTTTTAAATCTCCAGACTAGAAAACCCACTTAAGTTCATTATTTGACTTTATTAATATGAAAAAAATAACCCTTTAATTATTATACGTTAAGATAAAATTTCCATGCAAAATTTTAGTGTAAATATCTAAAAACTGCAATATTGGCAAAATTGCCAGACGGGCGAATAACCTTAAATTAAAATAGTTTTCCAAAATCCCCGTAAATAGGGTAATTTTCTTTCAATTCCTACTTTCTACGCCCATGTCATGCCAAGGTCATTACTTGCTTATTGGCCTATCGCTTCAATTTCCTGCGTAAAAATATCTGCCGTTATAAAATTAATTCCAAACGCCTACTTGGATTGAATTTAACAGCGCTTAGCCCACCAGATTTACACGGAATTGTGGTACTTAATGGAAAATGTATTTTGACGAGAGGACTGAAATTTCAGAGGGGTGTTAAAATTTTAGGAGGCTTGTTAAGGGAGTTATTGAATGTTATTAGGGTTTTAATCTTTGACTCACAGACTGTACATTAAAATTTTAAATCGGTATAAAGCGTAAAATTACCATTCGAATAATTAGGGTGCTATTATTGGCTTTAAATTTATGAAACATCATCCTTGTTTTCATATACAAGTCTGAAAAAAGTAGATAACAAAAATTAATGTTTTATTCGGTTTTACCCAAAGTTAAATTATACAGGTTGTTGAGTAACTTACCTAACAAACTTTTAGGGGTAATTCTACAATGAAAATCAGGAAAAAATCATATACACATACGTCCTAAACGCCGTGGTATTAAATTACAAGGTAGTAAAGATAAAAAAAAATGTTTTTTTAAAGCTTTTATACGATGTAAGATATCTTTGTAAAAAATTTAAAGGCGTCTTCTATGCTTCTTTGCAGCAGAAGACATGTTTTGACAAACAAGAAAAAAATATTACCAGTGAAATCCACGAGGCGTTCAAGGTAAAAATTTAAACAAGTAAACAGATAATTAAAAATCGACGTTTCGGTGGCAAATCTGCCACCGTTGTCAAGACAAATGTAATAAAACTAATAAAAATAAAAACTTACTATTATTTAGGTTTTAAAATTCACAATTTTTCTGTTTTTTTGGGATATTCTGAAAACTTTGACATTAAATGTTAAAACATGTTTCTTTGGTTATAGTGTCATAGTGACATAGATAACTGGTTGCTGGTGTAATGATTGTTTATTTTCTAAAAAAGGTGAATAGTTAGTTAATTTTTAGTCTCCCTGAAGATAATTGTGTAGCATCAATTTCAGTTAATTTAAATAACACTTGGTTGCCTTTTCTTGATACTAAAGTATATCATTACACAGGACCTCGCCATACACAACGGCGTCCGGATATTCGACTTCATAAATATTTTGACGCCGTTGTGTATGGCGAGGGCATACCATCGGACGCCGTATTGATAGGGGTTGTATAGGTTGTATATATATATATATATATATATATATATATATATATATATATATATATATATATATATATATATATATATATATATATATATCTATATATATACAAACCATTTCTGGGTTTAGTAATTTTGTATGGCTAATATCTAATTCAATAGTAAAAGGTTACCTTTTTTATTTATTATTTAATAAGATAGGGTTTTGGGACACCATTTTAGAGAGCCAAAAATCTGGCAATGATAATACGTCATTACTAGCGTAGATAATATTTTCAAATAACTATATCTAAAAACTGGGGCATTGGACCCACACCAAATTTATACCAGATACTAGTGGTCTTAAGAGAAAGACATTAATAATAAAAAAATATCTTTAATGTTTGCGAATAAAGTTTTTGGGTTATATCCCCTCCTTCAGAAAAAAATCCAAGTTTTAAAAGAAAATCCTTTGTTTGTATTTTTTCGTTAATACAAATAAATGTTGCCAAACAATTTCAAATTTTGCTTAAATATCTACCTTTTTTTATCTGTAAATTTTGCATAAAAAATTGTGAAGTATAAATTTCAACTGGCTATAGTTTTTAAAAAATAAAGATTTTTTTTAATTTAGAATTTGTTGATGAAATTTAATTAAAAATTAAATACACAAAAGGTTTTTTTCTGAAACTTAGGTTTGTTTTTGGGGGAGGGTGGGGAGGAAATAAAAAAAATATTTTTTTGCTAATAATTTTTAAAATTAAAATTTTCTTCTCCGAAGTGTTTTTCCTAATGCCAATACCATCTGGTGTAAATTTGGTGTGGGTCCCATGTCCCAGTTTTTTGATATAGTCACACGCCCCCGCTGCAAATTTTTAAATTTTTAAAACGGATTATGGTTGAAAACAAAAATGCGCAACTTTGCCCAAACCAACCTTGTAGCTTTAACCATTTTTAAGATCCTAAAGGTTGCAATAGTCTGAATAAGTTAAGTTATCATATTTTGACCATAAAACTTAAATTTAAAAAAACTCAAATAATTTAAAAAGTTAAGCAAAAATTTGTTTACATTAAAGATTGCGTATTTATTGTAATAATAAAGTATAAATAAATCAGGGTAAAATGAGTTACCAAAATGTTTTTTTGTTTTAAAGAAAATAATTTATTTTTTTTAAATATTTCCTATTTTAATAAATCTTTGGTTTATTGATTATAATAAGTTGCCTTTTTTCTGGGCTTATTTTTATTAAAGCTTAGTTCCAAGTCGGAAATACATAGCTATTAAAAATAAGACTATTATTCATTTTTCTTAAGGTTTTATTGTTTATTTGTTTCTTTTTCATGCTCCAAAGATAAAAGATGAAAAAGTATAAAATATACAGGACATTTTTCTATCCTTCTTGGTTAATTTCAAAAGTAAGTGGCAAAATATAAATGAAAACCCTGTACATGCCATATCCGGAAAACAAAAACATTTTTCTCAAAAATATATCTTAGGAAAAATAAAAGCCATTTACATCTGGAAGGTGGTAACGCGGTTTTGCAAAAAAAGACACTTCATGTAAATATCTAGGATGTATCTCAATGTGGACTCGTAAAAGCATAAACTGTTCTACTTTTCTGCATTCGTGTCGTAAAAGTTTATTAGCAAACTAAATCCTGGATGTCGCGAGATAAGGAAGTGAAAAGTGCTAAAAGATATAGACAAGACGTATATACGTCTCAAATAGGATACAAAGTTATCTGCAAATATTTTTAACTTTATTTCACAGTAATAAAAGATAAGAACTTGGTTGTTTTATAGCCCTTCTCTATGAACTAATCTTTAAGTTTGTGCCAAAAATTTGTGGCTCTTAATAAATTTCATTTTTTATATTACAACTTAAAAGCTGCATGTGGTCAATCTATCCCAAAATAATAAAAAAAATCATTAATTCGGAAATCCTTAAATATTTAGAAACAAACAAAAGTTTTTATGGCAGGAATTATGTATTCTTGCACAAAATATCTATCAAAAATCTTATTTTCTTCGTATCACACAATTAGCATAGATCTCTTAAGTTTATACGTTGATTCCATATCGTTGCCCTTAATATGTCAAAAGCTTGTGATCAGAACAAGCATGATACGCTCCTAAATAAACTTTTTTTTCGGTCTTCCACCAACATTCCCTTCTTGGCTTTTAAGTTTTCTTTTAATCTACGTATATCAATTTTTGTAAATGAAGTTCCTCACCAACTTTGTTTTTTTTTCACATTAACGAGGTTCTTCCTTTCACAACCAATGTTTTTCCAGTTTTAGGGTTCTTAAACCAATTGCCATTACAACAGATGGTAATGGCAAAACCTCTGTGTAGTATTCTGCCAATCCTAGGTAGCGGTTATAAAAAAATAAGCACGGTGATGGCACTACCCCGTTGTCTAAAAGGTGCTGTGAAATGCAAAAACTGCATGTTTTAGTCTTTGGACAACGTTGACGGAGACAGGCAGAAATATGGGTTAAACATCCAATAACAAGTCACCCACGTTACTATGTTACTTAAGCAAAAAGCCTTTGGGCGCTGTCGGAAAGATAAAAAAATATTTAAGGCTGATCTGAAAAACAAGCACATTGCAATCTTTTTGACAGGACCTTAATTATTATTGGATTGCAAGGTTTTGTCAAATGTATTGCATCCAAAACATAATCATGTTAGGTGTCGCAAAAAAAGTAAATAATTTGGTGGAGGTCCAGGAAGCCCCGTCTAGCGGGTGATAATTTAAATAATGTATGATAATATGAAAAATTTTACATACCTTTTTTTTCAAAAAATTCTCGAAAATTTTGAAACAATTGTAAAGTAAGCAATTTGACATGATTTCTAGATATTCTTTTATCTAAAGTATGTCTTGTTATGTATCGTTAAAAAGCCTATAAAAAGGCGTTATAAAAGGGCAGACAACTATGGTTTTCATTTAAAAAATTTAAGTATATGTCGTAGTTCAAAAATGGAGTACTACATTAAATATCAGATTTTACTTTATTAAAAAGATAATTATCTACAATTTTTCTTTTTGCACTATTTTTGTATTTCAAATAATAACCAAGCTATTAGTAGGTAATGATTTTTTGGACGAAAACTAAGTTTTAAAAACTATATATTTTTTTCTTTTTAATCATCTTTGTAGCTGCAGCGGTTTTCGAGATCCCTGTACTAAATATCGAAAAAACTTACTCTGTATATTTATATAATTTGTGTCCTGTATTGTGGTAGGAGGTTTACTTGAAAAAAACTCATCCTGTATATTTATATAAATTGTGTCCTATATTGTGGTAGGAGTTCTACTTTTTATTCATAAATTAAAAAATATTTTTAGGCTGTTCGCCCAAGATGCAAAAAAACCGCTTCCGTCTGGACCCAGAGCCCCAAAATTATTTACCCAATTTTAGGTTGGTAACTATTTGATTTACAATTAAAAAAAACTACCCACAAAATTGCCATATTATTATTAGTAATGTGGCAACTGATGCGCAACTAGATGTAAGCTTGAAGTAGGGTGAAATGCTTTTTCTTTCTGTATTTCTGTCATAAAAGTTTATTAGAAAAGTAAATCCTGGATGCGGTGCGATACGACGTAAAAGCAAAAAAGTGCTAAAAAGATGCACCGAAGACAAATGCACTCTGCAAATATCTCACATGTTATGCAAAAATATTTCTTACTTTGTGTTTCAAAATATTAAAATATATGATCTCTTATATCTAACTGTTTCATGGATAAAATTTTCCTTTAAATTACAGATGTCACAGAAACTACTATAATAATTAAATCATAATTTTTAAAAAATATAAATAAATTGAAGTTAAAAATATTTTTAAATATACTTATGAAAATAATACATATTTTATGTAAGTACACAGGGTGTCTCTAAAAGGTCTGTACAAAATTTTGACACAAATTTCTGCACAAAAATACAAGGATCTAATGTAATTTTTCATAGTCTAGAAGTTGATCGTTTGCCAAAAAGAGGTTTTTTTATCTTTCTGACATCCCACGAAGGCTTATGTCCAAATACCAGTGTACCGTGGGTGTCAGGCTATTAGATGTTTAAACCATCGTTTTCCCCTGTTCCGTCAACGTTGTCCAAGCTTTTACAGCACCTTTTAGACAACGCTGTAGTGCCACCAAGGTCCTTATTTTTAAATGACTACTACCTAAATATGTCTTCCCTGCTAAGAATCGAACCGGCGACTTCTAGCTTCGAAGATCAACGCTCTCTTCGCTGCGCGACGAGGGAGACAAAGTGTGTTTAAGTGTTTATTATATTTTTACAAGAAATAGAGCTCTTACTAAAAAACAAAATTAGGTTTTTGTCAACAGATTGTTGCACAGTGCGTCGTAGTTCACTCTGTGTTCACACTGTTAAAAAGCTTTTAGGAAATATACATTTTGTATTTTAAAAGCTTTTTTTTCCACTACCGGTAAAAAGCTTTTTTTAATCGTTAATATAAAGTTAAAGTACTTCATTCTAGTAAACTACATAAAGTGTTAAGAAAAGTTACTTTTAACACTTCGAAGCTCTTTTTCACACTTTAAATTAGTGTTTTGTCTTAATGTCTACTAAAATAAACTTAAATATCAATTTATGCAATGTAACAGTAAACGCGAATCAACTAAACCAAACGGTCTAGTTACCTTTGATTTTGTCATTATTTCTTTTAATTCATGTGTCACTAGTTTTAAAATTTAACAGCAAATAAATTAAATAAAAATTATTAAAAAATATTAGTATTAATAAAATTGGATGACTAAGAAATTAAAAGAAAATTTATACTGTTTTAGTATTATTTCTACCAAAAGTAAGTACATACAATTTTCTAAAATTAAATAATAAATGCATAGTTATGAAGAAGATAATTGTCTCTTTAAAAATAAGAAGGCTGATGATTTTGTTGCAATATAATGGCTGTGCAGCAAAAATTAAAATTAATAATTTAAGATACATAAAACATGTATAAAATGGTATTTTGGTAAATTTTTATACGGTCTTGGAAAAAATATAGTATGTAACACATGCATTAGGTGTTTTTTTACTCATGGGATTGCCGCACTCGCTTAACGGCTCGTGCTGTCAAATTTTTCATAGGTAAAAAAAGTATCACTTTATGCAACTGCTACATAAATTCCTATTATTTAACTTGCAATGTATGTATGTATATGCGAATGGAATCTTGAAACTCGATTTTAAATCATTTATCTTTAACCGATTAGGCTGAAATTTAGTAAACACGTTAAGTTTGAATGACAATTCATAAATAGCTTTATGACTTCATTCTAAATCTAACATTCCCAGATGGCGGACTAGGTTTTTTTAATGAACTTTCACAATATGGGCATCAAATAAAAGGGAATATTAAAAGAAACTAAAAACTGAAGTTACGTCTTTCTAAATTCAACATAGGGAACGCCCAAAATAGCGGACTAGTTATTTTTAATTTATTTTTATAATATGGGTATCAAATAAAAGGGTTTGCTAAGAATAACTTAACGAAAAAAGAAACAATAATCCAATATTGCGGACTAAGTATTTCATGCTTTTTTACTATATAAGTATCAAGTAAAGAGAGTCCCCGATGCAAATGCCAATGCGTATTGCCGCTAGAGTGTTTAAAATTAACTAGCAAAATACATTACAACAACGATGCGTTGAATAAGGTTAACAGACTGGGAAACCTGTTTAGCGATAACTAAAAAGTTAAAAAAAAATTAAAGTAAAAAACCATTTTTAAAACAAGCTTTTATTTAAATACACTAAAAAAATAAATAAACTTTTTCGTAAAACTCATACTATAAAAAAACTTTGTTACACAACTCGTATGATATAAAATCTTGTCGCGATATTTACCTGTATAGATAATCAAAAAAGTAATTAACTTGATCTAATTGTTTTAGTTTTTAATTTTCAAACTAAGAAAACAAAAGTACTTTAATCCCGCAACAAGCTTTGATATCATATAAATTGTGTGAATAAGTTATATTTTATAGAGGAAAGTGACCAAATATGGAATACCATTTTGTTTTTTACACATAATTTGCATAAACAATATAATTAAAAAAGTTTTTGTAGTATTTATTAACAATGTCCTTTAATTTGTAAAATTTTTAAGTTACATTGGTCAATTTTAATAAAGAGAAAAAAACAAATATGGAATAGGTAGCCAAATATGGAATACTATAAACGCCATTAAAAGTTAAACTCATTTAACAAGAAACTCTTTGGAAACTTTGATATAACATATAAAGCAACAAAAATAATTTAAAAAAATCACAGATCCAGCCGTCAGACTCTGGATCCAGCGCAATTATGGTGCTTAGAGCCCACACCAACGCTGTGAGTGTCTTAAGCGAGGTTGGCACGGGCCTTAAATACGAGGGGGAAGGAAATACCTTCGCGGGCAGCAG
This sequence comes from Listronotus bonariensis, assembly GCA_014170235.1. Classification (NCBI taxonomy): domain Eukaryota; kingdom Metazoa; phylum Arthropoda; class Insecta; order Coleoptera; family Curculionidae; genus Listronotus; species Listronotus bonariensis. Next base: position 71,925 of record JACEGR010001463.1, read on the forward strand.
ATTCCACTATCTAGATACAATAGGAATCAAAGAACAAACAAAGTGGGCAGTTCGGAGCCTGTCTAGTTGGACCGTATGGAGATATCTACATGCGGCACCACGAGTTTCTCTATTGGGAACCGCCGTAAGTAAAGGAACTATCCCAGACAATTCATTCGACCAGAAGCCATAGAAGTACCTATAAAATAGCGATAAATCCCCTTAAGCCGACGATGAGTCAGAGAAAGCAGCCTCTTTTAAGCGAAGGTTCATATATACTCAATTATAGAATAGTTTATATTTGGGTACTATGATATGTCCAAGACTGTAAGCTAATTTTAAAAAAAATTATTTAGGAAAGTAATAAAATCAAATACCGTTTAAACCTACAACAGAATACCTGAACTATCTTTATAAGTTATAAAAACATTATTTTGTGCAATTTTTGTACGAAAAATACGTATTCTCAAAATAATAAAATATAAATAAAATTATGAGAAAGCGAAAAAACAAAACGTTACTACAGCGACGAAAAGGCTTCTTTCACTACTGGCATGTTACCTCATCTACTCGCGAGGATGCAAAAAAAAATAGACAAACCCCTTTAATTGCGTGTGGAACTTTTTATTAAAAAGAAATGCCACAGGTATTCCATATTAGGGATACTTTTCTCTAATAAAAGTTTCAACAAAAAAGCTTATTTTATTGTTTTTATTGCATTTAAAAAACTTGTTTTAAAAATGGTTTTTTACTTTAAGTTTATAAAGTGTCTGTTTAAAATAAAATTCAAAGACGCATGTAGCCTTATGAAGACAAAGCATCCTCCTTTATTAAAGTAAACTCAATGTGTAATTCGAATTGTGTGGCCGTGATAAACGCGATGCGACGTATATATAAAACTGCCAATCTATTTTACAGAGATATTCAAGAAGGAAATGTATTCGGGTATAAATTTCGAAATAAAATGCGATTGCGATAAAATCACGCGCCATATATAGGAAAATGTATTCCGGATTCGAGTCGGTCGACGGGATTCTCTTGAAATGTCTCCTATTTTTTATAAGTTTTGCATATTCAATGTCGAAAAATAAAGAGGAATGGGTTCTAATGGTAAATTGAATATAATTTTTATAACGAAAAAAGAATAAAAACAATACAACCACATTGCAAAAAACGCAACCTTTTTTTTTATTTACCTTACTGATATTAAATTGAGAATTTTTAATAAAAATATATCACATTTTTAAAATATTTTACCAAGTAAAAAACCAATTAATTATATAATTTCCTCTATTGAAAAAGTCCTGGTGAGTAAGAATAATACAGGCTGTCCCACCAGGAACTGCTGCGATGGATTTCTCGAAAAGTAGGCTTTGGGAAAATTTTAAAAAAGATGGAGTTTTTATTTGAAAAAATTAACAAAAAGTTTTTTTTTATATGATTTTTAACAATTATTTTTGACTACTCTTCATTTATTAATTTTTAAAATATTAATACAGTCTACTAAAGTAGTTCTTTCTTTACGAGGAACCCAACCCCAACTCATATTAAAGGCTTTTGCTTAGAAAAAAGATGGTTATGTAATGGCTTGCAAACGTCATTTTGGATATAAAATTTAAAACAAGTCAAAAACGGTTGGACTTAGGTGTGAAATCCTATAGGCACATAAATAATGTTTGTTAATATAGAATGTTTCATTTTCAAGCCTACTTTTCGAAAAATCGTACCAGTTCCCGGTTGGATACCCTGTATATTATGTAACATAAAGGAAAAGCAATATATAACCGGACGACAATAGGGTTTGCTAGACGAGGCGTTGGGTGACGTCGGCAAGCATTAGGAGTCCAAGTATGCTTTTCCCATATAGCCCACGAGCTGAACATATTATTTTTTCTTTAATCATAATGATTTTGTAATTTTCGTTTTGGGGAGCATGTTTTTTTATTATTTTATTTAATATAAATATTATAATTATTTGATTTCGGTATATTACGTTAACATAGTATCACGTTATCATATATTGTTGATTGAAACGTCATCAGTAAATATAACAACCATAACAAAAATTCAGTGTCCGGTATATGAATAAAAAAGATAAATAATTGTAAAAATATTTATTATAGACCAGTGCCAAAGCCTTTAGAATAGGTAAAGGAGTGAACACAAAATTATAGTAGGATAAAACCCATTAAAAAAAGGTAAAGAATACAACAAAAATTAAAGAAAAAATAAATTACGGGCAATTTTAGGTCGAGTAGGGGGAGAGGGAGGTTAAAGTGTAAAATACGGTTTTTCTAGATTTTCGACAAAACTACAAGAACTGTGGAAAAAAGTCAAATGGCAAAGTTGTAGGCAATGTAAAGATTCAAAACTCGCTACGATTTTTTACATAACCTCAAAATTTATGTGAAAAGTTGAAATACCCATATTATTGTTTTTTTTTATCATATATATAAAAAAATATTTTTTCAAAATTTGGTTAAAACGTACCTTTGCATGTCATAAATACACTGTAAATTTTTTTGGTTTAAAATATTTATTTTTTTACAATATTTTGACTTAATATCAAAAAAGGAACCCCTATTTTCAATTAAAAATTAACGTGTCAAAATATCGGCATTTTTTAATAATTCGGCGGTCATTTTGTTTGTTAAAATCTCTTCTTTCTAATAGTGTAAAAAAACTAAACATTACAACGGTAAATGTTCTCCGAAAATGCAAAAAGCTTAGCTCCGATTTTTCTCTTAATCATTATTAGACCAGGGTCGATCATTTTTGAAAACAAAAAAAATATAAAAGGATAAAATCCATTAAAAAACGGTATGAAAATAACAAAAAAATGGAAATAGCTATTTACGTTACTAGACCGGAAAATGGTATTTTACGGGTCGACGAAAAACATTTACAGGGCGAGCCGTAGGCGAGTCCTGTAGTTTTGAGGAGACCCGTAAAAATTATTTCCGGTCGAGTATCGTACATAATTTTTTTTTAATTGACCGGAAAAAAAACTGTGTAAATTTTTAGTGTTATATTTAAACGACAATAAGGCAAGGCTGCTTCAATTATTTCATCTGGATTTTCCATGTCTGACTTCATTTTGGCAAAATGATGCTTTCTTTACTTTACAATATCTTGAACTGTCAAATAGTAACAATTAAACTCTGACAATTTTTGTCATGGCTAACAGGATTTTTTGATATCAAGGACCGGAAAGTAAATGAGAGACCGGAAAGTAAACTAGGGACCGGAAAGTAAATTAGTCCTGTAAAATAGCATTTTCCGCTTAAAAATTGAGTGGAAAATTCAATTTACCGGTCAATTAAAAAAAAATAAATTACAGGCGATCTGAGGTCGGGAAGTAGAAGAGGATGAGTTTTAAGGGTAAAAAATGATTTTTGTCGATTTTCGGTAAAATTACTAGTCCTATGCCTATGGAAATTCATTTTGTAAGAAAATTTATTATCCGAAAGTGGAAATTTCAACAAATAAACAGCTAACTGACTTTTTGAAAATGCCGATAGTTTAACACGTAAATTTTTGATTGAAAATAAGTAGAAAATGCCGATAGTTTGACACGTTCATTTTCGATTGAAAATAAGAGTATATTTTAAAAATTACCTCCAAATAATGCGTAAAAATAATTATTTTAAATCCTAAAATTACAACATATTTGGAACTAATAAAGGTACGTTTTTATCAACTTTCGTTAAAAAAATAATTCTTTATGTAAAAGAAAAAAATAAAAACCAAAAACTTGTTTACTTAAATGGTTTTACATAAATTTTGAGGTTATGTCAAAAGGTAAGAATACAAAAGTTGTTGATCTTTCTATTACCTAAAACTTAACCATTTATCTTTTTTATTAGACTTTTATTTTGGCTTTAAATTTGTAAAATTTGTTTTTTACATTTTAATTACCCTTCACCCTTCATTTTAATCGCTACCTTTCTTCCCCAACTCAGATCGCCCGTTATTAATTTTTCCTTATTTTTTTTATTTTCTACCTTTTACAAAGAGTTTTGTATTGTAAAAACCTTCTTTAACATGCAATTGCATTGTGAGTTGTTAATTTAAACTTTTTATCGCTAGTGTAAACGGGTGTATGTGGTTCAAGAAACTTTATTTAAAGAGGACAACTAAACATTGACGTAATTACCTTTAATTACCCTAATTGCCTAAGTTATATCAACTTAAGCTAATTGGCTGCCACTAAAGTTACCGTTAATATAGTTTAGATATTAGGCTTTCATTCCTTTGAGCTTGTCACTGCAGGTTATGTTCTTCTGATAGAATAGCAGAAGTTAACTGTTACAGCAATAATTGGACTATTTTATATGCATGCAAATACTTTTTAAAATTGGTTTAAGAAGATTTTATTTTTATTTCACTTACGTCTTTGGGTTACTTACCAAAATTATTTTATTTGGAGCAGTTACACACATACGTGTTTAAAGGTATTTTTCTAGACAATGAAATTTTTTTATTACCGAGATGTTAAAAAAAACATTTTTTTAAGTGCGGTACAAAACTGGATAAAGGACCAAAAAGACTGCACTTTGGAGATGCTTTCTCAATACAGGGAGGTTCAGGAAGCCCCGCCCACCTAAGCAAATTTGAATATTGTCAGCAACATTTAGGTCTCTACTAAAGACGACGTTGATTGCTTAGATCTATGTTCATATTAAGGAATGCTTCATTTTTGGATGGGCAAACGTTTTCAGTAAAAAACTTTATATTTTAAAGTCCTTACCAATGGGCGGAGATGCCCAATAGGTTAGGTAACGCCGACCACCTACGGTGGAAAAGGCTGCCCACCATTTCAGATATTTTTTACTATAAAATAGAATATTTTTAAATAAATTAAACATTTTAATTTTATATGTTCTAAACATTCAGAGTTTTATAAATAATACAATTATGGGCATAGGACTAAAACTTAAAACTCATCATAAACAAAATTAATTATTTTATCATATTTTTAATAAAAATATTAGTAAAATAACATATTTTAAATATCAACACAGCTAAATGCAAATATATATGGTTTGGTGCCATCTTGGCCGGAGCAATTTTCTTTGGGCGGTCTTACCCGTCAACGTATTTTTTTTATTTAAAATTGCATTTCTTAAAACTCTTTTTAAACTCTAATATTTTAATAATTCATAATAAAACACAATCAGTTACCTACATTTTGATATCTTAATAATGCAAATAATTACCTATGTATCTCTATCCAAAACTTTTTTAATGACAGAAGGATTAAAGTCGGTATCGCGGAGCGCACATTAGCTATCTTATCATTTTAGCTTTATTGTTTGTATTGAGTAATAAATATCGGACCGATAATAATATTTTTTGTAATCCAAGTGTAGACATACCAAACATTTGAAAACCACTTTTAAAGCCTATCAATGCCGGTGCCTTATGTAAGCAACCCCACGCTTGACCGAACCCAACTCCATTACAGGTAAATGATCTTCCTCAGTACATATAAGCTTAGTAGCGTTAGGGATTAGGTTTTGTTTACACCTAAAAACGGATACAGATAGTACTGCTCGAAACGTTGTGTAAATTAAATAAAGACAATGGAAGTCCGACATTCTTCTTTTACTACTTTTATCTACCACATACAGACTAACTTACTATATCATAATAAAAAAATATACAGGTTAAGCTAAATAACATAACACATAGGCAATGTGAGGAAAAGAGACCATCTAACTAAATCCCGGCATGTAAACATGCGTGACTAATACTGCTTGTTTGGTTATTCTATTACTCGCCGATGTACCAAAACTGCTTGCTCAAGCAGTATACTAAGTACTGTAAGTCTTATTCAATAAAAACTTATTTATAGAAAGGTCCTTTTAAGGCACATAACACTCTAAAAGAAGTGTTAAAGGAACATAATAGAAACGTGTCATATTATTTTCATGTGTTTTATATAAATGGTAGATTCATCACATATTCTGGGAGACCCTGTATATTTTTTACTATTATAATAAAGTACTGAGCTTAAAAATATTATTCTTTTTAAAAACTTTAACATAAGAACATTTACAAGGACAGAAAACTGTCAGTAACTTCTAAGAGCTTTTGTTTTTTAAATATATCAAAGCTTGAGAAATAAACTTAAAGAAAATATTACTGCACGTTTTCATGAAAATTAATATATTTTAACAATAGATAATTTACCAGCTATTGACATTTTATTATGGATTTTGTTTATGTGTTGTATTATTTGTCTGAAATTACAGAAGCGAAATTCAGCTACAACTCTGTCAGAGGTGTATCATTATGCACATTGGCTTCGATACAAAGCATATTCTGATTAGAGGCATTGGAACATTATGTATTACTATATTACTGCGCTTTGATGACTAACGGTTTAAAAAATTTTAATATATATAACAAAGCAAATATTCCTTATTGTAAGTTAACTGACATTTTGGAACCGTGCATAAACGCGAAACATAGCTTTGAGTAGTGCAATTCACCACAACGTGTTTGTAACTTTAAACATAAAAGGAATAAACGTAAATTGCTTTCTCATGTAGTACTATACGAAACCATTTAATTAGTTTCCCTTGAAATTAAATATCGTCGGGGGTCTTCTTAACCTTGTAAGTGCCAAAGTTAAAACATAAACAGTATAATAAGAAAATCCTATACTTCCCGTTTTTTTCTTACTTTAAAAGTCCATATCTCTTTAAAATTTTAACCAATGTATGAATTTTTTTCCTTCCTTAAAAAGGACATTTATTTGACATTAAGTTCTTGTGAGCAGTAGTAATAGCAACGTGTACCAACGTTGCTTTGACTACGTTTAAAGAATGTTAAACGAACAAGTCAAATTTTAATCCAAAATTTAAGTTATTAAAGATATAGGAAATTAAAAGATATATTTTTCTAAAATACTGGATTAAGTTGTCCGTTACTTTGTGAAAGTACATTTTAAATTAAAACCAGACAAATAACGTTGTTTCCTATCACTGTATTTATTAACATAGTAACTACAGTTTCGAAGTTTTGCTACATTTCAAACTGAATATTGTAAACTACTTGGAACTTGTATATTTATAATCCTAAACTTTAAACACTGAACAATGTGGAATTTCTTAGGTCAATCTGGTCATTAAGTATACTTATTAAAAGGTTTTATTGGCTTTGTAAATTTCTATTGACTCTAAAATATTAAGTTTTTGCTTTTTGCAGTAGTCTATAAAATTTTAAAATTGTCAATATCTTGGAACAAATAAACATATTTTAGAATCTATCAAAATAGGATAAAACATGCCGGTTATGCTATTTAAAAGTTGGAAGTACTAGCCATTTCCGGTTAAATCGAAAGTAACAGAAAACAAGTAAATAGACCAAACAATCCAAAATTATGTCAAATTACGATATATTAAATTTTATGTTTTTATCTTAAGCGGTAAAAAAGTTATAGGTGCGAACGACCTGTGATGAGGAATACCCATAATTAATAAATAAACATTACTGTTAATCAACAGTTAAAGTTCATTTCTTTAAAAATGGTAGATAATATTTTGTCTTTTTTATACTTTTTTAATGGAGTTTTATTGTCTTTATTTCTTAACTAATACACGATGTTTCGGACAGTATCTATCTTCAACGGTTTTTAAGTGATAACCAAAACAACTTTTAAGGAACTACGACTTTAATACTATGTGTTGTTAACCGAAGCAACGGCTGAAATTTTGGTATAATAATACTTGGCTTGCTAAATACATTCTTGTTGTTTAAGGTTACGAATGCTTTTTTTTTCTTTTTTTTATAAAGAGAATTAGGAAACGGTTGGCGATAGATACCAACCATAACGTCAAGCATTAGTTTACAAATATAGGCAATGGAAGTCCAAAAAAGTAGTATTCATGAAAATTTAGGTAATTTAACAGGTTGTCTTTGTTTCAATCTAAGTAAACCTAAAATCAACTAACTGAATGCCTTTTTTGTATTGTAAATGATAAATATACCAGTTATGTATGTTATATTTGACAAGAATGTCAAAAAGCTTTTTAAAGTAATCTGACCTTAATACAAAAATTTGTACAAGTTTTAACTGTAAATATTGATAAATTTTAAAATAATCGATCTGCATGTTATTTGGGATCAATAGGACTAAAGAGGGACAGCTTGTTACATCCCCGGATCAGGACCGAAATGGGACCTTTTTGGTCATGATTCCAAATTCCTTTTAGGTTAGCCTGTACCCAATTAACAACGACCCAACAAATATGTTAAACCTAGAACTTATTTCTAGTTTAAGTTTTGTCCGGTGTAAGCTTTATCAAACTTGTTGTTAGTTTAGGTATGGCATATTTATGCTATTTCATAATCTGTCCATCATAAAGTTACTTTGTTCCCTGGGTGGTAAATTTTCTAATCTGCTGGATGGACTTAAGTCAAATCCATTAAACTATTCATGGTAAACATATATAAGTTTGGCTTATAAACCATTTATTTCATTCTAATACCTAAAAAGGCCTTATTTGATGACCCTTTAGAATAAAAAACACACATTTAGATTAACTTATTTTCTTTTGGTAAAAAATTAGGTTAAAAAAATGGTTGCTTATAATCTTTAATTTGTTTGATGTTGAGAAAAAAAACGGTTTTTATTGATAGTCATTTTTTTGTCTTTTAAAAACACAATAAATTTATAATAAATTAATAAATTATATGATATTAAACGTATATGCTTTCTGTGGTTATGTTAAGCAATACTTGTTATAATGTTAGATTATTTATCCCCTGCCACGATATTTACCGTAATCGACAAATAACTGCAGGTTATTGTACGTTATAAATGTCTTTGAGCATTTTTCTATAAGCACTTATTATATTTGACGCAAATTAATTTATGTAGGTGATAAACTGTATTTACAGGATTATTTTTAACTTGGCACTTTCCTTTTAACATTGTATAGAATTAAGGAAAAAAATAAATAAAATCATGCCGGAAAATGCTTTCTTCCGATATACAGGGTGTTAAAGTTTTAAGAAAATATTTCTTTGTTACTATAACTTTCCTATCACTCTAGATATTTCCACAAGACTGGTACAGTTCTTTTGACTGTAACTACATTACATTTTGTGCTATAAAAGTTTTAAAAAATATTCACTAGTATAAAAATATATATATATATATCAAATTTTACATAAGTGGGCGGGGTTTCCTGCATCTCCCATAATGTTTACTTACATAGTGTGTCCCAGGACAGGTGTTACAAGAGGACAAATGGACCAAAAATTTTCGAATTTTAAAACGAAATTTGGGAAAAACTGGTCGCATGGTCCAAAACTAATAAATACAAAGTTTTACTTTAATTGGTATTATACACGGCGAGTTATAACTAAAAATATAAAAAATGCCCAGCAGCTAACTACTTTTACTTTTTTAAATAGAACAAAATTTCATAAGTAAATGTTGTGGAGAATATAATTTAAAGCATGAGGGTTAAAAAAAAATGTAATTCTAAAATTTGTATTGGATTGTATTCCTTTCTATTTTAAAAAAGATAAATTAAGACACTTCATAAGGGGTTTAGTAAAAATGGTACAAATAAAATTTTCTTAAGCTGACAGTGCACCAATATTAGATACATATACAGAGTGTTTTCTAATTGTGGTAAAAAAATTAAGGGCGTATTCCTGAGCCATTTTTATTAAAAAGTTTCTATAAACATGGGTTCTAAAATTTGTTCTCAAATTACAGGGTGCTAAACTTTCCAAAAACCCCAAAAAAATTTAAAACACTTTTTAGTAAAATTTGTTAGACTACATATAAACGTTATTTTATGAACTATTTGTTGTTGTTGTTACATAATTGCTAATAAGAAGTTATAATCCCTAATTGGGAAAATAAAAAATGCCCTAAGGTTTCTTGTATTGTCCAGGATTATGCAATTGAGCGGATTTAATTTTTTTTTCCTAAAAACTAAGCAAGCTACTGAAAATATAAGCACACAAAAAAAATGTATTTTTAAGTGTTTCATCTAGAAAAAATATAAAAGTTGCAAAAATGTCAGTAGTTATGTATATATATGTCTATATCTTAGGATTAAATTTTAATTTATTACAAATTTCGTAATTCTATTATCTGACAGCCGATGAAGTTAATAATATAACAACGACACAGTAAAATAAAACAGTTTAGTTTACAATGTTGTAAAAACCTAAATTCATTATTACTTTTCGAACACCTTTAACTAATCTGTTTAGAAGCATTTACTCATCCCGGTATAAGTTATTACATTAAGGCTTTCCGCATACAGGTCGGTGAAACAGCGTCGCGGACGCGACTTTTACAGGTTTCGACAGTACGTAGGCATATTAGCTTGTCCGATACCAGCAATCCGCGTCCTTTAATAAACAAATGCAATACCTAACCGTTTCGGTATTTTGTTTATAGTGTGTAATTCATATGATTGTTACTGGTTTTTACACGGGAAAATTAGTGTTTTAGAAAGAACAGTTTAAAATCGTATATTTGGTACTTTTTAAAAGAAAAAAACACAAAAAAGTTTTTGGCAATTTATTTGGCAGGGTTGTCTTCGCGGCCGCCTTTGTTAACTTTGCTTTATGATATGCCTCTTGATGCAGATGTTTGTTTTCGGCGCGGAGCTGTAAAGGATAGCGGCGCCCTTCTATAAAATAGGCGAATTGCAGGTAGCCATGTTTTTTTTTTAATTATTTTTAAAGGGTACCGAATTAGCGATTTTAAAATGTTTTTACTATACGTCAAGAAATTTTTGAACCAAAGATGGATTTGTGGAGATGGTTAAAAAACGTCCTGTACTTTTAAATTATACTATAAAAGAATATTTCCAAAAAGATTACAGCGAAAAAGCTGGAAATAAAATATTAAAAAAAACAATTTTTTGTCTGTAACCATTTATATATATATATATATATATATATATATATATATATATATATATATATATATATATAAATGGTTCTCCCTAATTTTTAAACAACCAACCATGGTAGCCCAATTCTTACAGGCTTTTATTTATTTATTTATTTTTACTGTCATTAATGAGCCGTATGCCCAAAGAACTTTACCTTTTATTAATGTATTTATATCAAGGCTCAAGAACCATTCATTTTTATATTATATTGCAGTTTGGGTGAAAAATACTGCTTTCAATATGATTTTTATCATATATTCAGTCCTTGCTGTACGCCACCTACCTGGATTTGGCAAAATTACTCATTCGAATTCTGCAAACCCGCAGACTGATGGGCGGCCAGTTTCCTTATGCTTTGTTGGCAAAACAGTATGTTGCATACGTAACTTTTGCCATGTACAACTAGATGGCGCACTTTTACCTACCACCTTTAACGTCTCAATGCCATGGCTGGTTGTTTTAAAATTTCTTGGTGAAATGGCACTGGTTGTCTATATTTGTTAGTTCTGGGAAACAGAAAGGATATTTATAGTCAATCGGGGCATCATCAAGGTGTCTACGACCTGTAAAAATTGACCATTGAAGTATGCTCGTGTCTGGACGATTGTCGCCTTACTTAATACGATTACGATTGTCGCATACTTAAGGAAGCAAGAAGAATATAAAAAAATCCTCCAATAGATACTCTTTTATTTTCATTAAATCAAAATAAGATGTGAGCGTCTAACAATCTTTTTCGAGGTGCGTTTCTGTAAAATTAGTGTTAAGTTAGAAGCAGGTCCCTACGCACTTTATAGCAAAAACATGTTTCTAATCCAGTCATTTAAATTTTTTTAAATTGTCAAATAACTTTTTTAATGCGCTGGATTTAGGATAAAGTAATTAAAATTTAAACTCTAATCGTTTAATGTCATTATAAAATCAACAATACAGTGTAGGCATAACTTGAAATTCATTATCTAGCTCACGTCAAAGTAGGTCAAATTTGCACATCAGCTTTATTTCAGATAGTGTTAGCATTTCCAGGGAGAACAGCTTCTCATAACCTTTATCAGCTTTATGTTTCCAAAGTTAATAATATTCTTCGCTATTAAAATATTATTTAAAAATCAATTTTTTTTTTTTTTAACAACTATTATAATAAAATAAACATTTTAAAAATCGTTTTAAAAGAAATAGGACCTAATCCCCTTTTATAAAGATGTAAAGTAAAGGTAAATTTGGCAAAAGTCACACACTCCTAACTTTTTTGTTTTAGTGGATACAAAATATACAAAAATATAAATTTGTTGTATTAATTTTGAAATTTCTTAATCAGTAATCAGATATTTATCATCCCCAAAAAAAAGAGTATGAAAAAAATTTTGTTTTTATTAAGGAGACACTATCTATTTTTCTTGGCTCCCTAAACGTTTTTGCACCCCTGGAATTTTAATAAAATGCCCGCGCCATTTGAATACAACAGAGTATACATAAAAAATTACGCTTGTAAGATGTAGACCTTTTTTTGGCAAAAAGTAGAAAATGCACAGTGTCTTAGGTAAAGGTTTTTTTGCTCTTCAAATTTTGTATGTCCAATATATGACGAGCTATAGTTTCTTACATAAAGACATTTTTTCTGTCTAAAAATTTTTTGAGTTTGCACTATATGAAAAACTTTTTGTTATTCCTTTAAAAAAAAATCGTTTAACTGCAAAGTCAGTTTACTGACGACAATTGAACGTGACAACGTCATATAAAAATTCTAATGAAACGGTTGCATTTTCTTAAAGAAAATTGTAATTTTATTTGTTTAATATAGATATTTTGTGTTTTTTGCCTATTTTTACCTTTTCCTATACCGTAAGATTTTGTATATTATTTAATACATATAAACCTTCCTCTTAAATTACTCTATCTATAAAAAAACGCATTAAAATCCGTTGTGTTGTAAATATATTATGTTTTGAAATAAGAAAAAATAATAATTTTGCAAATCTTTATATTTAAGCAATTTTGTGAATCTCTAGATGGTATAAAAACAAAGGTAAATTGTATTTTAGTTTAAAGGGTTTTTTAATATATTTTTTTTACCCACACTGTATGGCAAAACTTTATTTTTTATAAACCATAGATACCTCTGCACAATTTCTATAAACATTTTTTTTTATTAACGTCATGATCGAATTTTAAATGTAAACTATTTTTTAAAGACTCTTTATATGTTATTTTTGGATACTATTATTATTGGCATAACCTACAATCGCTGCACTAGCGGACCAATGTTATTTATTTTAATAATAAAAGCACGAATATTCAACAATATATCACTGAATATATAAATTTTCGTCGTATCCTGTATATATTAAAAGAAAACAAGACCCTGATTATTAAATTAAAAATTTTAGCTCTAAAGTAATATTTATGTTTATTTTGTGCAATAAAAATAAAAGAATTTAAGGTGTATTATAAGTTATAATTTGACACACTGTACAAGCTGGCCTGCCTTTGCACAATCTGCAGAGTGCATCTTTTTAAAAAATAAATATAAAAATAAGAATATATAATATTTTAAACTCACCTGGTAATTAAAGCAACAATATAAATATTTAAATAAAAGGTGCAAAATATTTAAACACCATTTTTTTATAAAAAAAAGTAAACGGTTAGTTACCTACAAAAATTGGTCAATTTGTATGGATTTTAACCATACAGAAATAAATGTAATTTTATATTGTTAATGCTATTTTCATCAGTTAAATATTCATTTTTTAATATTTTACCGAAAAACATAAATACAGTAAAAATAAACAACATTATTTTTATTACCAAAAATTGAAAAAACAATGTCTTGACAAAAAATAATATATTTAAAATATATTGTTAGTATTTTTATTTTAAAGATTTATACTATTTCACAAAAACCAAAGAATGAAAAATAAATATCTACATTTTTTTTCATTATTTTGATAATTAAGTAAAATTATTAAAATATTTTTTTTTTTATGAATATCCGAAAAACCTTTTTGAACATGCTAAACAATTGTAAACAGGATATTTTAAAAATTAGGTGATTTAGACACATGTTTTTTATTTAAGTACTTTTTATTTTTGTTTTAATACGTATTATCAAGAATTAATTTTTTTAGACGTGGTGTAATTAACTATAAAGTGGTACAGGATAATGTAATAGTAACAACCGATACTGTGTACTTTTTTTCAGTATTTATTATTTTATAAACGTACCAGTTTACATTTTGTTATTGTTGTTATTCGGAATTCCTTATTATAATTTTGATTTTATTGCATATTACGTCAATTTCTTAAAATACCCAAATATAATATTAACTATGTTTAAATATGTATATCGCCTAAACATATCCCTACCTTTTTAAAAAGTTTGGAAACAACGCCTTATTGCAAACAGAAAGTTTTTAAGAGATTAGTAGCCGTCGAGGCAAGACTACGTCAAATGATATTTGAGGTTGTCGATTTCTTCCCCTGTCCCTTCAGGCGTCCTAGTTCTAGGCTCGTTAGGCGAACAGTATTTCTTTTAACCATTTTTTAAATCATTAACGATGTTTTAGCCAAAATAGTTTTATTCCCCGATGAATAAATTCTTGCCATCCATTTTGATTTTTAAAATTGGTAAAAAATAATATTAAGCATTTTTTTCCTTTTTTTTTATCGTTTTACCATTTTTTAAAATTAATATTGACGTTGTTTTTTAACTAGGCATTGCTACAATTTAAAAAAACACATTTTTTTATTTAATTTTTTTTTCTTTAGATATTAGTTTTAATAAATATTTATTAATATCCGTTGCATCAAAAATTAAATGTTTAACATTTTTTTAAATAAATGTGTTAGTAGTTAAGCAATTCTAATCAATAAAACAACTGCTAAGTTAATTATAGTACTGCCTAAATTATTAACAGCCATTTAATTAGAATAATGAAATGCATAGGCAGTGTATTTTTTTAACTTTATTGGTCTACAACTTGTTTTAAAACAAAAAATATTTTTACAAAAAAAATGGTAATTGAAAACTATTTTTTTACAAAAAAACAATATGGATGAAAATAATAGACTATACAAAAATTGACTATTGTAACTTTATCAGGTAAATTAGAAGCTTTGTTTGTAGCTGGATAAACTCCGGCACAAAAATATATTTTTTTCATTTTAGTATGTTCATGTACAGCTGAATGTTTTAAATAGAAGTTTAAAAATATTCCGTGTATTTAAAACGCAAAATTATTATTTTCAGGCTTTTCATTAGAGACTTTTACTGTACTAATTTACATGATTTTTTTAATAATAATCTAGTTACTAAGAAAAAAATTTGATATGTACATTTGAGTCGGGTCGTCAAACAATTATACACCTAATGCAATATTGTGTTGCCTATCCTGTCAAGAATACCAAACTGGTGGAGTACAAACTGCACAAATTTACATAATATTTTTTCAGAGCTGATCCTTTGGTTACCGAGACCCATCAACATTATTTCTTATTGTTTTATTATCTATGTTTCCTACAAAAACCAAATTATTTTTGTTTTAAATTAACATTTCCAACAGGAAAATAATTTTTCCAAACTTATACATCCCTATACGGTCCAGTTGGACAGGCCCTAAACTTCCAACACACTGTTCGTTCTTTAACCCTAGAGTTTCTCGAATGTGGAACCTGCTGCCCGCGGAGGTCTTTCCTTCCCTCCTTTAAATCTTGAAGTATTTAGGTCCAGGGTCAACAAACTCCTTTTAACATCGCCTAAGACCCCATGACATGTTAGTATTTAGGCTTTTAGCCTTCGTGGACTGTCCAAAGATAAAAAATGTAAAGCCCCATTTATAGCAATATTTTTAAGTATGAAAGCGCTTGTTTAACGCCAAACTAGCTTAAATTAGCATTATCGTATTTTAAAATTTTGTAATAAGCTTAGTAAACAAATCGTTTTTCTCTTCTATAAAAACTTTCTTGTTAGTTTAATGTATTTTTATTAAACAGTTTAACTTTTGCACACTTAACCTGGTTGTTATTTATTTATTTGGGTCAAATCTAGTTATTGAAATTTGACCCCTACTGGATGACCGATCGATCTGAAATTTGGTACACTTCTAATATTAATGACAATACAATAAAATATATTTTTAATAATTGTACGTCCAATATGGCCGCCTATACAAAATGGCGGATTATATATTACTTTACTACAACCTCAATATGGGTATTAAATGAAAGGACTAAACGATTTACCAGTTTATTTTTTTTTAGTTTTTTTACATAATTTATTTACTGTATATATATAAAATTGTATGTATTCTCGACCGTACGGTATGAATTTAAAGAAAAGACTTATCGGGTTTGTGGTCTGTATGATTAAAAACTCTTTTTCTTAATATACTCTATATTTCGCCATTGGTTAACGGCTTCTTCAGGAGAGTAAACTACAACACAGATGAAGAAACAAGCACATTACATAAAGTGTATAGATAAAAAAATGTATAGGTAACTCACAGATTTAGAGTTATTAAATTAAAAACTTTGACACTCTAAACACTTTATGTAATGTGCTTGTTTCTTCATCTGTGTTGTAGTTTACTCTCCTGAAGAAGCTGTTAACCAATAGCGAAATATAGAGTATATTAAGAAAAACGAGTTATTAATCATACAGACCGCAAACCTGATAAGTCTTATCTTTAAATATATATATAATTAGCATTACCCAAAAAAAATGCTAAAAAGCATTGTATAAGGGAAATTGATTTCATTTACAACCAGTTAATTTTTTGGTAAAAAATAATTTATATTTTGAAACCCAATTTACAACAATTAAACTGACCCACGCCTAAAAATACATATATTTGTTTATCCATTTCATTTTCCGCAAAAAGTAATTAAACAAATTGGTGGTTTTACTTCCGGCTACAGAAACAATTTAGATACAGGGTGACTTTAAAAAGTCTGTACAAAATGCTACCATAGACTCCTTAGACCAAAATACCACAGACTAACGCAATTTCCCTTAGTCAAAAAATTAATCTTTGCAAAAATACAGGGTGTAAATTTTTTTATTTTATTTTATTTATTAAAAAATATTTTTTTATTCATATTTTTTTACAAAATTTGGTATACGGGTTGTTAAAAATAAGGAATTAAAAGCTACTCATATGTTGCTGTTAAATGTAGAGGAAGCCACCTACAGTAATTTGCTTTTGTTTAAAGTAAAATTACTTTTTTGCCTCGGTATATTATGTTTCTGGTAGATAATTATTAATCTTCCATATTTTTTGCACAAAAATGTATACTTGATAAATATCGCTATGAGTACCAGTTTCTGCGATATTTCAGATTATAGGATTTATTTCCATAAAAAAATCTTTGTATTTCTGCGCTTTATTTAGGACACCTCGCTTTCTTAAATAGGTCTAAACAAATTCATACTTTAATTTCCTTACCCCAAAATACACTACCAATTTGCCCTAATTAAAAAGTTGACCGTTGGCGAGATAAAGGGTGTCCAAGTAAAAAAATAAATGGAAAATTTGGTAGGTAAAAACATAAAATCATTATATTTTGGTCCAAAAATTTAAAGTAATATTTTGTTTAGACCTTTTGGTCTTTCTTGATTAATAAAAATGTCACTTTCGCATAAAGCAATTAAAATGTTTGTTCATAAAATAGCGGTTACTCAAAACTAAAGGTCAATTCTTTTACTAATTCTTAAGCTTTTTGGCATTTTTAAAAACACATTTTAAATATTTGGTTTATGTTGTTATTATAAAATAGGAAGATATTTAAAGATTATTTATGCCAATATTTAAGTAGATCGGTTAATTAAACCTTGAGATATCGTGGCGGCCGTATCAAAGTGGTTTCGAAAAACACGTTTAAAGTTTTTCATTAAGTTTAGGTAGCTTAACCGATAAAATACATACATACATATACGATACATTCTCTTATTTAGCTATCCTAGATTCATACGTAATGTGGTATACTAAATTTAATATGGAAAAAGGGGAGTTATTGCCCTCCAATTTCCTATTGTTACAGTCTTCCGCTTAAACCAGTCTAGTTACCAAGTCACTAAAACGGTTGTAACTTAGAAAATAATTCGTATTTAAAAAAATATTTTTAAAGAGATATTCTTTAATACCTTCGCTTATGAAGTTTGAAAAAAAATGTTTTTTTAACTTTTTAAATTTCTAGACTGGAATATCCCCTTAATGTTTAATACTTGCTAACTAAATGTCAGTAGCTTGTTATGCCAATAATAATTAACAAGTTTATTAAAAATAAACGTGTTAATAATTAATATTGTTGATGATGTATAGCAATAAAAAGCGCTGCCTGCACTAATTGCGATAGACGCATTTAAATTTCAAATTTTATTTATTTATTATCGAACATTGACAATGGCCATTAGCACTGTTTATAATAAAAACATGCAAACGCGGGTCGGCATCGGTAATGACCTCATTAAAATTTAGTGATTTTATGTTCATTAAGATTTTATGTAGTTAGTTCTGGTTATTAAATATTTAAATTGACAAAACCCGTATTTTTTATACAGATGTATGTCCCATGTTAAAAATAATTTAAATTTTTTTTTGCCATAAGGACAACGACAATTGCCACGATTTAAATAAAATACTTTTTTCATTTTGTTTTTGATATTTTTTAGCTTTTTATATTTTTATAAAAAAATTATGGCAAAAATAAGTGCCCTCTATAGATTTCTTTTATTGAGTTGGAAGACTTTACCAGAACATACATTCAATTGTTCATACATACATTGCAAGTTAAATAAAAGCTTGTATTATACAGGATGTTTAATTTAAATGTAGATGAGATCTTAACTTTTTTCCAGGAATTCATTTTGTTATTCTAATGATATTATAACACTTGACAAGGTATAAATAATAATACTTTGTTTTATTATTTTACCAGTTTTTAATTATCCTGTTTTCTTCACCATACCTAATAATCAATATCATGACAACTTCGTGACGACTTTTAAAATAAATAACGTACTTTTTGTTAAATTTATTGCAAAGTTCGATTCTGTAAAAAACATAGGAATAGGGACAAAAAAAAGTATCTTTAAAGCCACAGCAGAAAAATATTAACTTTCTACGACAGTTGGGCCACCCCGTATGTAGTGCATTACATTATATGGTAAATGAAATAATAAAAAAATAAATAATAAAAAACAAGCTTTTACAGCAAATCAAACCAGAAAGTTTAAAACAATTTTTAATATAATTTTAAAATATGTAATAATAATTAAAAATACCATTATTGTTGTAAAAAGTGTGGGCGCTTTATTCCACATTTTTCATAAATTAATGCCTGACGCTTTTTATTCAATTATACTAGTATATTTTGTTTATTATTGTTTTTTAATTATTATATTTTTAATATTATACTTTTACGTCCAATGTGCTTTTAAAAAGCGTTATTTACTTTTTTAACTATATAGGGTGTTACAAATTAGAGCGGTACTATTAGGATATTAGAAACGGTAAGAGATACACGGTTGGTTAAATTAGATCAAAAGCTCATTTTTATGCCTAACAATATTCCGCTTTAAAAATTTGCAACCGTTTTGGAATTATTCGAAAAAATCGAAATTTGACAAATCACCCCTATTTTTTTTTAGTTTATTTAAAGAGATATTTTTAAACAATCGACACAATATTCTTGCCACTTTTTCTGTCATATTAAATGATGTCCTAAAATTTAAGTTTCGACGTTTCATCCTTAAACCACCATCATCCACGTTGTTTTATTAAATAGGCGGAATACTTGGTTTTAAACTTAGTTACCTTGTATTTTAATTCTAAATCCAGCAATATGTCACACTTTACATTTATGCGGCGTTTCGAACCAAAAACCATACTTCACTATTTTGCCATTAAAAATTACGATTTTTTTCCAAACGATCGTAGAATATTTTATTAAAAAGTAAGTATGCAATTTTTTTTTCTATCACTACGTATTATTATTCTTTTTATTTATTTATTTATTCATAATTTAACTAACAAGCTACAAGAAATAATGTAATTTACATACATTTACTTATACGTTATATATAAAAATTTATTCAAGCGCCCCTATCAACTGTAGCCTGTCAGAAAAAATGGATGCATACTTACCTGCATTTGAAAATTTCACCGGACTTTTGGAAAAAAATCGTTTTTGTAATGGCAAAGAAGTAAATAATGGCTTTTGGTGTGAGATGATGCATAAATGTAAAGTGAAAAGGGTGTGGCTGTGTGCACGTAAGAATGTAAGGGGAGGAATGAAACCTTTGTATTTCTTGTAAATAATTGCACGAAATACAAAGGTTTCATTCCTCCCCTTTAAATGTAAAGTGTTATAAAGCGTTAAATTTAGAATTAAAATTCTATACAACACAAATACTATTGAAAAAAGAAAAAAACAAACTTGATGATGATGCCCCAAAGACGAAACGTTGGATCTTAAATTTAATACCATCATTTTATAGAGCAAATAGGTGGAAATGATAATCTGTCGTTTATTTTAAAATATCTCTTTAAATAAACAAAAAAATTTAAGTGTTTTGTACAAATTCGTTTTTTTTCGGAGATTTTTAAAAGGCTGCAAATTTTCATTTTTTAAAACGAAATATTGATAACCATAAAAATATGCGACTTTGTTCCAATTTAACAAATCATATAAATCTTACTTTCGCGAGATCCTAATTGTTGTTAAAAAAATGTATATATATTTTTTCTTCTTACCTTTTAAGAAAAATGTTATTTTAACCAATAAAAACAAATTATAATACAGGAAATGGAGCTCAAAAAATGTAAAACAGCAATTATTTGATACTGCATGGATTGACTTAAAATTTTAACAGGAGATAGGGTATAGTTCAAGGATCAAAACCTATATCGAACCAAAGGGCGCTAAAACCTTGGGGGTGGTTGCCAACCCCCTTGGGGGTAAACATGTTTTATTACATTTTATCTACAAACGTGAATTTAAAAAATCATTTCAATCAAAAAAATATTCCATACTAATATTTTTTAAGTTATTTGCGAATAAAAATAACAATTTTTCGACGAAAAAAATCGACGATTAATGAGTTTTTCGCTAATAACTCGAAAATTATGCATTTAATCAAAAAACTGTGGACAGCAAAATTATAGGCTTTAAAAAGGCAAATCAAATGCTTCCAAAACTTTTCTATGAATAATACGAACTGAGATACGGGATATTAATTATTAACTTTTGTCAAATGAAAAATTTGATGGATTAAAAGTCAAATAACGGGAAAATGCTGCATTTTTCAAGGTAAATTTATCAAACTTTTTTAAGGTACGTAATCGGCCTTGTTTTTTAAAAAGTCTTTAGAATAAGAATTAAGTAAGGTAAAATAAAAATGAGGTCAGTAACTACTTTTTTCTACAGAAAAATCGACAAAAACAACCCCCTAACTACCCTCCAAATCAAAGCTGATCTTTACTTTTTACAATTTTTCTAATACATATATTAATAATACGTTGAAGAAAGTTTACCCAATTTTATTTGCATAATTTTAAAAATATTTTTTACATTATTGTGCTTCGAAGTTTTTTTTCGAAAAAATGATTGTTGATCTCCTTCATTTTAATTGATAGAAAGTTTTTTTTAAAGTTTATTGTAGGGTTTTTTAAGGGTTACAAGGCTCTTTGGGTAAAATTTCTTAATATCCCTTGGTTTTTAAATGAGGTTGGTTTAAAGGGCTCGAGAAATGTGGTGCTCGTTCGTAAATAGAGGTTTTAAACGACTACATCTCGCCAAATATTCACTGTACAGAAAATCTGCGCACAGAAAAATTTTAGTCATTAAAATAGTAGCAATTTGAAAAACTCTATAATTTTTTTATCTCTAGTATTTTCGGAGTTAATTAGAAAAAAGGGTGTAAAATATGTAATTTTGAAAATCGTTTTTCACTTAAGCTCAAATTTTCGTTAGGCATTTAAAATTGGTTAAACTTCTTGGACGTATTATTAGAGCATGTATAAAGGAAAAAGCAAAAGGGTGAGGGTAATTTTTAATCAAGAGATAGTAAGGGGGTTGTCTTAAATGATTGTTTCGTAGAAAAATTAGATACTAACATAATTTTTTTCATAACACTCAATTTTCATGTTGGAAACTTTTTAAAATAATTAAAAACAAAGGCCCAGTTAGGTTCTTTAAAAAGGTTAGTTTCATGAGTTTTTCTTAAAATATGCAGCATTTTCCCGTTTTTGACTTTAAATATATCAAATTTTACATTTAAGGAAAAAAGCTAACTATTAACTATCTTAGTTCGTATTAGTCGTAGAAAAATTATAATAAAACAATTTTGTTTATCTTTTTAAAACCTACAATTTTGCTTATTACAGTTTTTTTAATGCATAATTTTCGATTTGTTCGCGAAAAATCCCATTAAAAACATTGATTTTTTGTCAAAAAATTATTATTTTCAATCGCGACTAGCTTTAAACATATTAGTTTTACGAAAAAATATAAGGAACGTTTTTTGCTCGATATCTCCCGTAAATCATCCAATTCCAGTGGTTACCCCAGTTTCTCATAAAATGCCCGATATTATTTTTAAGGTAAAACACATTAAGCGTATTCTTTCTTCCCTTAACACCAAGAAATCTTCTGGGCTGAACGGCATACCAGCAGCCGTTTTAAAAAAGTGTGCTCCAGAACTTGCACCATCAATCTTAACTCGGTTCTTTCGAATCTCTTACGACACAGGTATCTATCCGGAGAGCTGGAAAGCTGCACGTGTTCAACCTACTCCCAAGAAAATGATCTAAATCTCTTCCATCTAACTATAGACCAATTTCAATTCTTTCAGCTCCTTGTAAAATAATGAAAAAATTAATTAATTCACAAATTCTTAAGTATTTAGAAAAACAGAAAATTTTGCATGACCTTCGTATCACACTGCTGAAATAAATCTCTTGAGTTTGTAGGTGAGTCCCAGATCGTTGCTCTTGATATATCCAAAGTTTTTGACCAGGTCTGGCATACCGCACTTCTTAATATACTTCCCTTTTATGGTCTTTTAACTAAACTCTGTACTTGGCTGTCTAGATATCTATCTGATCGACGTATATCAGTTATTGTGGACGACCATTCTTCAAGCTTTCACCAAGTTAATCCTGGAGTGCCTCAAGGCTCAGTTCTGGCATGAACATTGTTTCTTCTTCACATCAACGACCTTTTCTCGTCCACAATTAATTCCATTCATAGTTTTGCCGACGCTAATACCCTTTACCCCAGTTTTCAGGTTCCTTAACCCATCACTAAACCTGATTTGGAAAACAAAGGCAAAGCGATGCAGATATTTCAGGATCTTAATTTAATATTGGATTCGGGCGCCAAAAATCTCGTCCATTTTAATGCATCCAATTACAATCATGTTCCTTGTCGCGAAAAGAGTCATCAAATACTCATCCTCTACTTATGAGCGGCCAAGTTTTACAGAGCAAAGACACCTTCAATCTTGTGGGCATCACATTTGAAAGTAACCTTAACTGGAATAAACAGATTGTATCTATTGTCACGGCAGCTTTAAAAGAGCTTGGATTTCTCTTTCGAGCCAACAAGTATTTTTCCCTTCTAATTTATACACTTTACTTGTGTCCCAAATCCGACCTCCCTTGGAATAATGTTCTCATATCTGGGGCATGGCGTTCCCCACAACCCTAAGCATTCTTGATTCTATTCAAAGAAAAGCTATTCGTTACATTATTGATCCTTTACTTACAGAAAAGCTTCCTTCTCTTGCCCATCGTCGGGCTGTGGAGGATTTGACGCTTTTTTATAGGTACTTCCACGGTTTTGCTCTGAAGAACTGTCCAGTATAGTTCCTCCACTCACGGTTCCCAACAGAGAAACTCGTGGTTCCGCGCGTATGCATCCCGCATCCCTATACGGTCCAACTGGACAAGCCCTGAACTTCCCACTTTGTTCGTTCTTTTGTCCCTAGAGCTTCTAGAATGTGGAATCTGCTGCCCGCGAAGGTCTTTCCTTACCCCCAAGTCTTCAAGTATTTAAGTCCCGTGTCAAAACTTCCTCTTACCTCGCTTAAGACACCCACGGTACGTTAGTATTTAGGCTTATAGCCTTCGTGGTTTGTACAAGGATTTAAAAAAAATCACTTTTTTAATCGTTTCCCGTTATTAAAATGTAATCAATAAATTCCACCCCTAGGGGGTGCCAACCACCCCCAGGATTTTGGTGCCCTTTGGTTCAATAAAGGTTTTGATATTTGAACCATAACCTCTTTCTGTTAAAATTTTAAGTTAATCCATGCAGGACCATAAAATTGTCCGGTAAAATGCTTTATTTTCTGTACTATTACTCCGGGGCAAAAATCTCAACATTGAGGTCTATTACAGGGTGACGTTCTCCCATATTCCGCTTCCGGCAAAACATTTTGCCAATTGGGTCATGAAACTTAATCAGTTAGATTTTATTGATTCTGCTTCTGCCTGAATGTTACTTTGTCGAAACTCTCTCTATTTCCTATTAGACTGTAATAAATTTATGGTGACTTAAAAGTTAATCCTGTTACCACCATCATGCAGATAATTAATTTTGTAATTATGTTTTACCTAATAAAGATATGCTGTAAAAGACATAAATAAATTATTTCGTTTAATTGCTTCATTTGATTAGTTTTTATAATATTGTTTATAAATTAAAATGCTTTTTAGATAAACAAAGTTTTTTCGCATTTAAAGTTTTCTCTTTGCTTGTGTGTTAGTTGTTACACAAAATATAAACCAACTCTTAAACAAAGTTAAGAATAAAGTTTATACAAAAATAATTATAAAAAATCGATTTTAAAACTTCATCTACTTCATATTAGTGGAGACTGAGGACTTTTCGAAGAAAGTCCTCTAGAACAGATCCGATTTTTATAATTTTTGTTTTTTATGCTATTTAAAATCAGAAACCTCTTAAAAGGAGAAAATAATTATATGTATTGTTTAAACTATACAAGGTGTTACAAATTTGATGCACAAGCATTGCTATCTCGGTAATTATAAGGAATAGAGAGTTGGGTAAATTAAAGCAAAGTTACGCATCCTAATGCTTAGTAATTGGGCAAAGAAAAATTTAAGAAATTCCGGTAATTTTCTATTTTATTTTTCAAGGCCCTGTTAGTGATTATTTTGAAAACCAATAGCACTTTTTTAGGCACTTTTTCTGTTCTTTAAAAAAATAATTTTTTCAATATTGGGTTTCATTTTTTGGCATCCTAATCCTATTTAAAAAATCAAGCTGATGAATGTGATGAAGGAAAAAACGAAACGTTGTATCTAAAAAATAAAAAAAATCTTGAAGAGCGTAAAAAAGAGCCTTAAAAGATGTTACTGGTTCTTAAAAATAATCACTATCATGGTCTTAAAAAGTAAAATTGATAATTCCTAAAATAAAAATTTTTGTTTGGTTTAAAAAAATTAATATTCTATTATTTTTTTATTTGTTGTACGGTTTTCAAGTAGACAAATACAAAACATTTCTTGGCATGGCTTACATATTATTCTAATCAAAATTAATTTCTTACGCGAAAGATTGTTTAATACATTTATGTTTTAACTTCTAATTCATATAATGGTTGGTAAAGCAAACTAAATACTCTTAACATGACTACCATATACTAAATAAAAATAGCGATTTGACTATGCCGAGAAATATTTTTTACGCAGAAACTAGACATAATATAAAAAAGTAAAGAGTTCAAATTTGTTTGAAACTTAACTCTAAAATATTTTTTTTTAAATTTCAGTGACGTACCATTTTTTCTTTAATAATTATTTTTACTAAATGTCTCACAAATATTTGTCTTAAATTTTAACACCTTGTACTTTCGAAAGTAGGACTTTTAATACCTATGTTCGTCCAAAGTATTCTTTTCTTATTTTTTAATGAAGGATGACCCTTTAAAATTTGTCGGGGAGATTTTTTGCACACCCTATATAAACAACATATATATTGTTTAAACAATACATAAACTTAATTTTTCCTTTAAAATGTTTCTGATTGAAATTGAACAAAATTTTTTTTCTTTTAATCAAAATGGAAGCTGTTATGAGGAATTTCATGAAAAAGTTTCACAGACTCGAATAATACCAGACCTGTAAAAATGCTTAGTTGCTTTTCTTTTTTTTCAGTACCAAGAAATCTGTTTCGGCCCTTTTAATTGTGCTTAACTATAATTAATTTTTGTTTTTATAATTATATTTCCGAAAAAAATTTTAGGCCTAAGCTTTGGCGGTTTTTCTGTGGATATATTTACATACTAAAGTCACTTAAGTTTTTTAATAGCTGCTTGTCTTTAATATTCACATATTTTAAATTAACATTTTAAGGGCAATAAAATTCAGTCCATTTTTTGCTACCCAAATTTTTTCACTTACTTTTATAAACCATTTACCACGTCCATAAAACATTATTTTTAAAAGCATCTTCGTTATCGGGTCCTTTATTCTTGCACCCTTCTTCTACCCTTTTACAAAATGCCCTGTTAAAACATAATTACAAAAGCGATTATCAGCCATGTTGTGTTTATTTTTAATTAGGCCGTAACCCAACTACGGATTAACTCTGAAGTCGCCACGAAATGATTTTAGTCTCTCACTGAGCAGAGTTTTGACAAAGTGAGATCTGGGTTATAGCGGCGTCGATAGCATCTATCCGATTAAGTTTCATGGCGCTATTGGTGAAATGTTATTCGAAAAGTGGAATAACACCAAGCTTAGGTACGATCTTTTTGTTTAAAAGGGTCGTTTATTGAACATCTCTTCATTACCCTTAGTTTAAATCAAGGCAATAAAATGAACGTATATTCAAAGACATTTTAGATGTTTCGCTTTGTTAAATAATAAAAGCAATAATTTACACAGCATTTGACTAAAGCATGTTTAGAATATGATTGCTTTTCTTTAAATTAATGAGCGCATTTTGAAAATATACAGCGACTGTTTATTTCACTAGAGTATTATACACTGGCAAAATATCATGATAACCTCCTCTTTTCTACCAGCAAAACTCCTACCTGCTCGTACCTTGATAAAATCAATGTGATGTTATTTTAGCGACCAAACTAAAGTTAAAGTTAAAATGATAAAAACAATGGTTGAATTACCTACAAATGACAGGTTGAACATTGGGCCATATAAATAAAAAGAAGCAAATGCTTACAAAATTTAAACTAAATGCTTTACGGAGTATAAATAAAGTTGTAAGTAAATGCTTTTGCTTAAAAGTATAAGCAAATGCTCATATGATGGAGGCAAATGCTTATAATATGGAAGGATTTACTTTAAACGTATAAATAAAGTCAACCATTAGCTTACACTGCTCTTTAGTAGCATCACTTTTCTATAGGTAAATACTGCACTTGTAAGCAAATGGTTTATTTTGTTTATTCGTACGAAGTAAATCTTTCCATATCATGAGAATTTGCTCATAATTTTATGCAAAAGCATTTACTCCCAATTCTATTTATATTCCATAAAGCATTTACTTCAAATTTTGTAACTATAAGCATTTGCTGCTTTTCTATATGACCCTATGTTCAATTATTCCTGTAAAATAATCTCGAAATTTATTCGAGAAAACACATTTTAGGAAAAATATTTTTTATTTATTTTTAAGTTTGTTGCGTTTTAGTAATTTCTGTTTATGACATTTTTTTAAAAATGCCATTAAGTCAGGCGATCCGAAAGGGCAGTTGACACTCACACTTAATTGCTTGATATTGTGACGTTGAATTTTGGAATATACATAGAGCCACTTTACGTTACTGGGGCAAATGTACCATATGGAACTATCTTCTGAAACCATTAGACCGGTGGACCATCAAAACTAACTTTGCATTTTTAAAAACCACCTTAACTTATTTGACTAACTTAATTGGTACGGGCCTCCCCTTCACTAGGGGTAGCCCGTACGGGATTAACTAAAACTTTAACTTTATAATTGACTTTACTTTTACTGCCTACTTCTTATCTATTATTTTTCTAATCTTTTTTTTCCCCATTATTGGTACAATTTCGGAATATATACCAAGTTAATCATAGTATTTTGGTGACTTAGCACGTTGTTGACCCTGAATAAAATAATATGTCCTAGACTCTGTTATTGCTTAGTGACAAAAAACCTTGCACTATATTTTCGATTATTTGTTTTAATTTTTTGGATGTGATTTATTTAATGACGAAATAATTAAATGAATAATAAAGTTATTAAAACCCATGTACCCCTGTACAGGGTGTTCACAATATTCTCTAATTTTTAAACGTGGTCTACCTGTTTTAGAGTGATCTCTCACGCTTCCCTTTCCTTCAAAGTTAGCCACAGTACGACGAATTATTTTTTTTTAGTGAGCGCATCCCGAATATTTAAACATGTATGGTATCGACGCTGGGTTAAAATTATATACCTAATGGTTTGTCAGTAAAACAAAAAATGATTTTTGTTAATGTAGGAAAGGTAAAAAATATTATTAGCTTATATGAAAATTATAGGTTGAAGTTGGACTTTCCTTTTTGTGAAAGAGTCTGGTCAAATATATATTAATGTGTATTTTTACACTTAACAGCGTTTATACAATTGTGTAGTATTATTTGTTTAATATTTTTGCAACCCAGAATTTTTCTCAAAAAAGAATCATTCACGTGACAATGCTAAACAAGACAAATTAAAGTCATTTTTCTAAAACAAAAATACTTCGGTCTAGCTGGTGAATAATGGGACCAATTCGGATGACCGTCCAAAGCGCGAAACATCCAAATTACAGGCGATATCCATTCTAGGATTTGTTCGGTCTGCTGGATTACATCCTCCTGCGTATCAGAAAGGTCGTTATTTTTAACTTCTAAATTTACAGTGGACAATTTTTGGGTCATTTATTGATAAAACTTTATTTAATTTTGGGGTCAAAAGGTTACAAAAGCTTAATATTTGTGTTTTTTTTGTAATTAAATTGTGCCCCGATTTGGGTTTTATTTGTAGCAACTATTAATTTTAATTATTTTGTTAGGATAATATAAATTTTTAGATCGCAATTATAAGTATATGTTAAAGAACTTAAACTTTATTCAAATTATTATTTTACTAACCAGAACTAACCAGAACCGATCATTTATAAGTTATAAAAGATAAAAGGGGTCTTTTTTTTCATTTTTTTTATTTATTAAAAACCCTCTAACAAAAAACATCTTCTCTTGGCTACTTTACTAAAACCTTTCTTGGCCAAAAAGTAGTTTAATCGTCCAGTTTTACAATAGCAGTTTAAGCTGTGGTTCAGTTAAACCTAACTGGTATTGATACCTGTCTATTTAAAATATAATGTGTTAATGTCAAAACTGACAGTCATACATTTTAAATAGATAAGTTCATGTCCCAGTTGGGTTTAACTGAATCATAACTGAACTGGCAATTGTAAAACTATGCCGATCTTAATATCTTATCCCATTTAAACAATAAAGGATGTAGGAGACTTTTATTATCCTTTATGTATACTGTTAATAAATATTTTAATAATAATTTGATGCTAATTGGTTGGGCACACACCCCAATTTACAAAAAATGGGGCAGTTCCGAATGGGTCAATAGGGCTGAACAGGGTCAGTTCGTTATACCCCGGGACTAGGACCCAAGTGGTCATATTTTTCGTACATTAAGGCATGTTCCCAACCAAATCACATCAAATAAATGAATTCGTCTGACCAATACTGTGAACAACCTGTATAGGGGGTATATGGGTTTTAATAATTTTAATATTTATTTAATTATTTTGGCATTAAAGAAATTACAGCCAAAAAATTAAAACAAATAATTAAGAAAATGGTGCAAGGTTTTTTGTCACCAAACAATAACAGAATCTAAGTCATATTATTTTATTCAGGGTCAACAACGTGCTAAGTTACCAAAATACTGAGTTTAACTGTGTATATATACCGAAACTGTACTAATGGAGAGAAAGAAATTAGAAAAATATTAGATAAGAAGTAGGTAGTAAAAGTGAAGTCAAGTATAAAGTTAAAGTTTTAGTTAAGCTCCTGTCCGTGCTACCCCTAGTGGGGGTATGCCCGTACAAAATTACGAATTTAAGTTAGTTTCCGTAGATTAGTTAAAATTGCCAAGATAGTTTTTGTTCACCGGTCTCATGGTTCCAAGAAGTTAGTTCCATATGGTATATTTGCCCCAGTGACGTAAAATGGCTATATGTATATTTCAAAATTATACGTCACAATATGGAATATATCTTAAATGTCAAATAATGATATATAAGAAACGTGTATAGCAGCAGACAACTAGAATCCCAAATTAATGGGCGCACAATGGGCTTAAACCGCTGGGTACACACCCAGTGGTTAAGCGGCTGAGTACTCCTGAATGCGCCCAATGTCACTGTCCCAATACGTATTGATTTACATGTTGTTGTGATATGTCAAATTGGTTAGTTTATTAAGAAAAGCTCAAAGGTATCCAGGCAAATCAGGCAATCCAAATTTATTTTTTGGAGCCATTGCATACGTTTTTCTATACATTTAATTGACAAAAATAACAAACTATTTTTACCACTTTCAGGAGTTCTAGAAAGAGGCAAAAATATGCAGAAAAGGTGATTTTTAAAATTTACAATATTATACAATTTTATTGTTTAATAGTTTTCGTTTTTAAAATTATATACACAGACAATATTTTTTATTTCATCATTGTACCGTGATATCTAGGTAAGGGTTATCTTAGGGCCCCATATTAATACAACAGATTACCCTTTATTTTAAACAAATCACCTTTCCACATTCTTTTTTGTTATAAAACACCCTGTATGTTTTTGTAGAAGATTCAAAAAAATTATGTTAGACATCCTAATTATTGGCAGGCAAGTAAATGGTTAAAAATAACGACCGCTTCGATACACAAAAGGATGTAATCCGGCAAATCCAACAAATCTTTAAATGGATATGGTATAATTTAGATGCTTTGCGCTTCGAGACTGGACCGGCGGCCAAATTGGACCACTTATTTATCAGGCAAGCCGAAGTATTGGCCTGAAAAGTAGTTTTTTTGTCATTAAGCTTTGCTTCAGAAAGGTCAGACCTTATTGATGTTGTATGAGTACAGTTTATGGGCTTAGGAATGTTAATTATCTATAAAACCAAACCAATTCATGATTTTTTACCTCAATTTATTACAAAAGATAGGCTTTAAATTGTTTGTTTATATTATTTAGTATGGTAAGATACTAAAGAAAATGAGAATAACTCTTGAAAATTGGAAATAAATTTTATTTAAATTTTTTTACAGATGAATATTTACCACTAAAAATTGTTTATTCTATTTTGCCAGCAATTTCAAAAAGATAACAAATTTGTAAAAAGATTTGTTAAAACGGTGTACGACTGCAGTAAACAAAGCACGTACTTTAGACAGAAACAGTGGCGTAACGTGCCTCGAAGGGGGCGCTTATCACAATAGGTTATGGGACACAAAAAAAAGTTTGAAGACAAAAAAAAGTCCCCACTTTTAAAACCACATTGTTTTTCTTATTTCAGCATTTGAATTTTTGTTTTTATCAATTTTTTTAACCAAAAAAGGTCTCACCTTTTAATTAAGCCGACAGTTTTCCAGCACCTAAGCTTTTTTGAAAAAAAACTGATACTTTTGAGAGACTCAAGAACTTAGACGGTTTATCTCGCTTTCTTAAATATAAGCCAGGACAGAGACAGAGACAGAGAGAAGATACTTTTTTAAATACATGATACCTGTTTTAGCAAAAGTTTATATTATTTAAAAAATATGTAATTAGGCTTTGTCAAACGCTATGTGCTCTCGAAATAGTTTGTTCACTTTATAATTTTTTGTGTACTCTGCGGCATTGTTTTTAAAGTGAATAACCTTTGAACTCAACTATAATTAAAATACAAAATTGTTTAAATTGGCTTACTAGTAGCATTTCTAGGTCTTTAATATAACAGAATAAAAAAAAACAATTTACAATCGTGTTTTCAAGTTACAGAATAAAATAGCATTTTTAACATTCCATATATTTTACCAATATTTAAAAGCTATATATATAAATAATGGCCATTTTTAAAAATGTATTGTAAACTGGCATTTTGTAAATAAAACACCTAGTATATATTGTATCTCCATTACAACTGTAAAGCTTTAAAAAAAAACATTTGATTTGTGATATCTCTTATAGTTTTGATTAGTTTTTGAATTAGAATGTCCGTATTTTATTGTCAAATTAACCTATAAGGTCAATTTAAAATTCGGCCAAGTAAGTTAACTAGATTTTATAAGAGATGTTTTACATAGAAGTTGATATGTAATTGTTTTTAAAAATTATTTACGTCTTTTGGCTAGTAAAACTGGTGGTACTTTTTTATTAAACGGTAAAAATACAATTTTTTTGTGCTTTCTAACACCTTTGTCCCTTTTACTAATATGTATAATAAAATTAAATGTTTTTAAAACACTTTTTTAACTTTCGGTTTATTTATGCTTTCGTTTTTATCATTTAATTTTTTTTTCTTCTAAAGTTAAACCCTATACGCTTTTACAAGTTTGAATGCATAAACTCCTTTATACAATATTGAATAAAAGTCCCATGGAGAAACGGCTCTGTGTGGCAAAGCTTAACAAGACAAATTAAAACTGCTTTTTCAGAAAACACTTTGACTGGACTGGTAAATAATGAGTTCAATTCAACCGACCGTTCAAAGAGCGAAATGTCCAAATTACATACGACATTTATTTTAGGACTTGTTGGATTTGCGGGATTACTTTTTATCCTATATATCGGTAGCGAACGCGATTTTTAACAGGGAATTCTGCTGTGGCTTAATATTATCTTTTTTAGAGGAAAATGGTTTTGTATTTAAATTTTCATTTGCAAAACCAATACAAAACAACCTGGAGAATTATTTTGTAAAAATTGGGATAAAAGGGTAGTGTTTAAAAATTATAGAGAAGTACGGGACATTTTTGGAAAGAATGGGAAATTATTTGAAAGCATAAAAATTATTAGGGCTTTATTGGGAATTATTAGACCTGTAGATTTGTTTGCTTTGATTATAATACTTTTTATTTCTTAAAGTATACAGGGTATGACAAAAAGGTAGTGGAATACTGTGTATATTTATTTACTAATAAAAAGATATTTAACAAAGTGGTAAATAATTAGAATATTTAATATGTTTATCTTTCATGGTTTTAAAAATATGATTATAAAAACAATTACCGTCATACACGTAATCAAAATTTTTAGTATTTTTTCGAGCATTTAAAAGATCTTTTTAACGCTGATATATATTAAAAGAGGAAAATGTCCAAATAACATAACCAACGACGTTTATTTTAGGACTTGTTGGATTTGCAGGATTACTTTTTATCCGTTATATCGGAAGCGAAAGCGATTTTTAACAGGAAATTCTGCTGTGGCTTATTACTAACTTTTTTAGAGAAAAATTGTTTTTATTTAAAATTTTACTAGCTGAAACCAATACAAAACGACCTGAAAAATTATTTTGTAAAAATTGGGAAGATCGAGAAACTATTTTAAATTTTAGCGAAGTACGGGGAATTATTGGGAATTATGGGAAAGTATGGAAATTTATTTAAAAGTATAAGAAACTATTAGGGCTTTATTGGAAATTATGTAACCTATGGATTTGTTTTTTTTAATTATAACACTTACTTTTTACCGTCATCAAATAAAAAAATAAATAAAAGGTTTTTTTTTACACAAGTTAACATATTTAAAATGGTGCTTTTAATCCTAAACATTTTTTTTTATTATTATTTTTTTAATATTACAAAAAAGAAAGGTACTTTTTACTTTAATATAGAGTATTATAGCATTTATTTAGTATATCAAAGTTTAAATTTTTTAAATTGATGATTAATTGATTTGTTATTGATCATTATTAAATTGCAAAATTAGCTAAGATATCCTTGTATAACCTTGTAGTCTTAGTCATAAATTAAATAACCCCCGTTTATTTTTATTTATTTTTATGTGATTTTTTAGATTACTTGTGAAATATTATTACATAATTTAATATTTCTAACGTGGCCATAACGGGATCGAAATGGCAACATTTGGGCTTTTCGTAGTCTATTTCAGAGTTATTTATTCAGAAAAATGCAAATGCAAACATAGTTGGAAGGGACGGGAATGGTCCAAAGCCGCATACATAAAAATATTTAGGGTCTGGAAGCGATAGAGCACCAACATACATCAGCAGAAAAAATAGTAGGGTTAGTCGGAAAATAAAATATTTGCTTCGGGGATGTGGAACGTAGACTTTAAAATATTTTTATAAGACCTATATTTGCTGACGTATGATAGGTTGGTAAACTTATTTATACATTTTTTAGTTAACTATAGAAAGGATGCAGCAAATAGGGGTTTTTTCATATAGTATGGAATAAAATTATTTTTCTAGAATAGTAATATGTATTAAGGTAGTACTACCGGTGTAGAAATTAATGTTCAGAAAATTATGAAACTAAGCATAATGGTACACTATAATAAGAATATCAACCAGTTAAATTTTTAAAGGTCTACAGAGAACTGAAAAAAGTTATAAATATTATAAAATCATTGCTTTAAACATTGATCCTTATGGAAAATCGCAGATTTTATTTTACTTCAAAAAACCGTATCAACGGAAGAAAAAACAATTATTCTATTTTGGCTAATTAAAATCCGACCTTCATGATAGGAGTATTTAATAAATATTTGAGAAAATATGCTATGTGACTGACATATGGCAACGCCGTCGAAAGTTACGATACGCCCGAAAAGGTTTATCGAGTACGGTGTATGGGGACATAAAATTGATGCCAGCCCAATACGTTTTTTGGTTACAAGATTTAATAAGTTATAATAAATAGCCGCAATAATTAAAAAACATGTTTTTTCCTATTGTTTTTAAGTAAACAATTTAACCATTATAATCCGATGTATCAATATTTACGTTAGTTTGACAGGTTAGGTGACAGAACCTTTCCCTGTTTATCCTTAAATTTATGTGCTACTTGACCTCGTTTTGCAGATTTGTTATATTTTTTTCAGTAACTGTTTTGCCTTTTAAATATTTTTTTTTGTGATATGATAAGGGTGGTAAAGAGATTTTATAAGTAAACAAACATAAAATTTAAAACTGATAACTTGTTTTAAGATGTTTGTGCATTAGATTTTGGAGTATGCTTTCTATTGTTTTTACGCAGCGTTGCCAAATATAATTACCACGGTAGTCAAATTCCGTTAAGCACTCATTTGACTCTTGTGGTTTCGGTAGAACTACCTTAAGTGAATTAAGTGAATCTAAAGACAAGAGAGTTTAGGAATGTAATGCATAAGCTATATATTTTTTACTATCATAAAATTTTATATTTTTCAGTCATTTAAATTTATAATTATTTTTCACAATTTTAAATAAATTTAACCACAAAATAAATAATAATAATTTCCAAAATTGGTGACACGTAGACTATAAAAAGTAATGGCGAATTATACAGTAACTTATTATTTTGGTTAATTTGTTGTCGCGCTTTCTGTTGCACCACGAAAATTCGTAATAAAATAAATTTTTGTAGACATTTAAACAAAACAAAAGTGCAAAATGTAAAAGTATGTCGAACAAAAAAAACCCCATACTTTTTTAACATTCTATTCAGGGTTGAATTGGTACTTTTTCTTTAACACTATATAGAATATAGGAAAACAGGGTTATCTTTTATTAAATTATGTCCCAAAATGCTTTTTTTTAAGATACAAGGCATACAAGTTTTACATTTGTTTCTGTAGTTAAAATAAAAAAAAACAGTTACGTTCAAACCAGCTTTGTATTAAATATTTTTCAAGAAAAAACAGTACGCCACGGTTTTTCTTCGTATCACCTTAATTGCTAAAAATAATGGCGTGTTATTTTTTTCAAAAACAATTCAATACAAATTTTGTTTAAACGCCCCTGTAAAAATGTTTAAAAACTTTTACAACAACAAATGTAACGTAATGGCAAAAAAGTGTCTTAATTTTGTAAAAATACCTAAAAATATATGATAAAAAGGTTTTTTTACACCCTGTATTCTGAAAACAAAGCATTTTCAGACATATTTCTATTTAAAAGTGTTTCTTTTATTTACGTTACAAAGTCAAGAAATACCGTTTTTTACATATCTGTATTAAAAACTATAGGTGGTAATTGCGTATTTAAAAAGTAGGTCCCTTAATTATTGTCTCTAACAAAAAAAAACAATGATTTTTTTTGTTACCAAATAAAAGCTGTGCTGAAAAAAATTAATAAATTAGTTAATAAGAATAGACAGGTTAAACATGTATACAATGTAAGTTCGGGAAATTTTATACGGTCGTAGAAAAATATAGTATACAACTTATGCATAAAGTGTGTCTCTTTTACTGACAATCTATTATTTGTAAAAAAACAGTATCACTACATATTTTTTATCGTTAAAAAATAGCTAGGGTGCTGACGATTTGGGATTCTTATATTTTTTAAAAACTTACGGTAAACTAACAAGGCAGAGTTTAGATTTAAATTAGGCTTAGTAAATATTAAAAAAATAAAAAATTATGCAGGTTTGACAGAAAGATTTGAATTGGTCATCAAATGGTCATAAATGGTCACTAAGTGTGACAAATTGGTCATCCATACAACATTTAAATCGTGTTTAAAATATTAAGGTTATTAAAAAAATTTAGCGCCTCAAATTAGTCATACATGTCTGAATCAAAAAGAATGCATTTGGTCATAAAATGGTCAACATAGGTCAGTATAATTAATTAATTGCTCAGCAACATTAAGGAGTTTGGTTTTAAATAAATTAAAGATTTTAGATTCAAAAAACAAATTTTAAAAATAAAGGTAGTTACCATAGGACAATTGGTCGTAGGTATTTAATATTTGGTCAAAGATACTGGAATAAAAATAAAGCGTTTAAAATGTTAAGGTCACTAATTGATACATAAATATAATAAGCCCCTCAACATCAACATTTGAAGGTCGTTTCATGCTCTTACAATTAGTCACGATTGGTCATTAGGTCACAGTAATTAGCCAGCAGTAAAATAAAATTCAGAAAAATTATTGCTGGCCAATAACTGTGACCTAATAACCAATCGTGACCAATTTGTGACACAAATTTGTTTAATTCTTCTAAAATTTTTAATTTTGGGCCTCTTACAAAATTTTCTTGCCCTTGAATGTTTGAATGCCCTTGTGGTAGACTTGTCAAAAGGATCCCCCTAAAAAGTTTTTTTTTTAATTAGGATTACTCCATATAACAGCGGTGGCCAACTTGTCAAGATCCAAGATTGTCTTTTCAGCGACAAGAACCAGTGCGATCTGCCAATTACATACTTCAGCGATAAAAAAATTATCCAAGA
Source organism: Listronotus bonariensis (assembly GCA_014170235.1). Lineage (NCBI taxonomy): Eukaryota > Metazoa > Arthropoda > Insecta > Coleoptera > Curculionidae > Listronotus > Listronotus bonariensis. Next base: position 109,287 of record JACEGR010001463.1, read on the forward strand.
GGATGTGTTCAGCAGTTGATAAAAACGTTGTGCAGTGTTTTCTACCTATTTATACTTTATGCATTACCACGATCGACTAGAGCAATAGTTGCAATCGACCGGTTGGGAACTCATGCCATATAAAGTAAATTTATTGAATTAAAATCCCTGTATAATTTAAATTGCTTTAAAAGTGCTTGATATTCATTTTTACTTGCAATTTTAGAAGATCAAGTTAAATTAAAACGTATAATTTTAAAAAGCTTAGCTTCTCACTTTTAAGTTTAAACACTCTGGGGAAGTTTTGTTTTAGTAAATAAAGCTGCAAAGAGCTCTAAATTTAATCCAGTCCACCCGCAGGTTTATTTTTCGCGGCGACATTCTGTGGCCGAAATGCCACACAGTAACGTTTCAAATTAATTAAAATACTCGCAAAATGGCTGCCGGGGTAGTTTAAAGTTTTCTGGTTCCATACAACCAGCTTCTAGCAAGAAAACTTACAAAATTAGTAAAAGCACTTATGCGCATATTAGTATAATTAAATTATATAGTTCTTTATTATATTCTTTTTAATTTTCCGTTATATTTTTTCAGCTAACTTAATTTATGGCAATTAAAAACAATTGGTTTTATTTTTATTTATTTATTCATTTTAATAACTGCAATAATACTTGCAGTAGTAAGTGCCCAGGCCAGTAGTAAAATGGACATTATAAGAACCATTTTAAAACCTATTATGGGGGTTTCTTTTAACGAGTCTACCACAACTATTCATACCCCCATATATGGAAGCGGCGCTATAACCCAGTCTGTCAATGTCAAATGTTTCTAGTATCGGACTGGGCAAAAGCGTCAATTTTTTGGTCAAACAAATTTACCTATATGTTTTATATACAATATTTAAAAATTGGGCCAAAAATGAGAAGGGTTACAGTCATATAAAATTTAAGTCTCAAACACATGTGTAGAGTATCGAACTAGGCGAGTTTCGTGTCTGTAACCCTTACGATTTTTGAACAATCTTTAAAAATTGCATGTAAAATATTGTGGTAAACTTGTCCGATGAAAAAGTGACGCGCTTGCCCAGTCGGATACCCGATACATTTAATATTGACAGGTTGGGTTAAAGCGCCGCTTTGATATATGGCGGTATAAATAATTGTGGTAAACTCGTTAAAAGGAATTTCGCTAAAAAGTTTTAATAGGGTTCTTAACATAAAGTCCATTTTATTATTAGCCCAGGCACTAAGAGAAAAATGCTTGGTTTAAATTATTATATTACATTTTTTTTAGGTAAAAGTGTTAAAAGTTTCACTTTATAATTTAATAAACCTGGTATATGTTTTTCATGGGTCCTTTCCTTTATAAATTAATGTATCTATTAACTTGCTTTCTATCACTTTCGATTTAACCAAAAATCATAGCTACTTTAAAAGTTTAAATGGCACTACCGGCGTGTTTTAAAAGTATAGGTCATTTTAAATACAATGACATCTTAAATATCAGTTTTTGACACTTCCTCTGGATTTTTTTCCAATTTAATCGAAAGTTTTTTTTTAATCTAAACGAGAGTACTTGGTCAAGTAACCATGAAAAAATTAAATTTATATTTTGTTTTAACGACTATTTTGCACAAGGTAGAATTTTGTAAAGTTTATGCAGATAATTTTGTTCAAAATAATTTGTTATCACAGAGGCGTTATTTCAAGTAAGACTTTTTCTACAGACCACCTAATAATTATCGTTAGTTGATATTAGTACATTTGCTAAGAATTAGTTTAACATTATTTTATAACATGCTTTTTACATTTTTTTTTCCAAAATACCGCCCATAAAGTACCAAATTATTCGAAACGAAATGTTCTTCTGGGATAGGCTAACGTGCCATACTTGTTGTAAAAAGAATAAGTTATTTGCATTTTTTGCAAAGTTTTATTCCGCCTGGTAAAGTTGTAAAACCAAAAGACTATTAATTCAATGTTTCCATGACTACTTCACTTAAAACTAGTTTCGGTTAAATCATGGCACTCTATATTAAAATTTAAATATTTAATTTTTACTACAGACATATTAAAAAGTGACAGGTTGGGTGTTATTGTATTTAAAATGTCATATGCTATTAAAACTAAATAAAATATACCGCTAAATAAAATGAACCAAAAAAAATTGTTTTTGTAAAATATTATATATATGCAATCATTATTTTCTGTAACCCTTACTGTATAACGGTAGTAAGCATTTTGTAAATAAAAAGAAAAAAATAAGTACATATTGAACAGCATGCTACTAAATGTTGTTAAAAAAATGTAATGGTAGATTTGACATCAAAACATATAAAGAAAAGTTTATATAAACAGGGGTCCGCAATTTTTTAGTTTTCAATATACTTGTTTTATTAAAAATTATTAGAGTAATTAAAAACCCTATTTATTTACCATTTACTGATGCTGTAACATAATTGATAATAAAAAATTATAAACCATAATTTTTAAATAAAAAAGTTTTGCTATGGTTCTTTTATTGTCTAAAAATATGCAAGTGGATTTTTTTCTCTCTTAAACTAAACAAGATGCAACAAAAGGTAAAAAGCTCTATTTTTATTTGCCTAATTAAAAAAGGCAAAAACATTTTACACATAATTACACAGTCAGTGACGTACCGTTTTTTGTTAGAAAAACTCCTTTAGTGGCCACTTGAGACACCAATAGACCTAGTAAATGTAATTAAGTTAGTAATAAATAACCATTTTAATGTCATTAATAACATTGCCAAATTAAAACAAAATTGGGTAAAGGATATTTACTATATTAGTTTAATACCTTGTATCTTAAAAACGAGAAATTTGCAGACCCATGTTTATATAAACTTTTTTAAATATTTTTAATAGTAAAATCTAGAAAATATTTTTTTAACAACATTTTGCAACACCTTTTATACATTGTTATGTATATTGTAACGTAAAATATTCTAAGTTAAAAAAGTTTAAAATATATTTTATTTCCTTACATTTTCAGGTTAAATTAGTATTATTCCAAGAAGAAAAATTAACTGTGTTCTTGGAATTAGTAAATAAAAATTTATACCCTTGGTTTCCTTTTAATTAAAGCCAAGAGTGAAAAATATGTTACATTTAGCTTTCAACGGAGCGTAAGCTTGATAATAAACAACACTACTAAAGATTTGTTGGCTTATTTGGGTTTAAGTTTTATTTTACAGTAGTCTTGCTGTTAAAGTCCATTTGGAATAAATGCAGAGTTAATAAAATGCTAATTTATGCAAATACGGCCAAGCAAACTGAAAGCAATATGCCTAACATAGGTTTATTTTAGCTCTTAAATAATTAGTTTTTTTGTGTGATGCATGTGAGTCATTTTGTGATCTAAACATAATTTTTAAAAAAGGCCGCAGTTTACATGTTTTTTTTTAATTTTTATATTTTAAAGATTTAGACCAAAATAATTAATCAATCACCATCTATAGTGGTTGAAAGAAATTATTTTCAGAAAAAACACTAGAGAAAAATAGTAAACACACACCAAAGATAATTTAAATGTGGTCATTACACCAAAATGTCAAATTAGGTGTCAATCGCCTTAGTTTATACAGAGTGATCTTTAAGTAATTAACCAAAAGTTAAATGAGAAATTAAAGGGGAAATTTATTTAAATTTAGTGTTAAAAAATAAAACTATTGGCACTTTTATCTCATTGTTGTATTTAAAGGTAGAAATGAAGATTATACACTTTAAAACTAGACCCCTCAATAAAGTTAAAATATTGCGATTAAACTAAACTTACCCCAATGATAAAGGTAAAATAAACTAAAATACAGGGTGTCAAATTTTAAAAAATATTTTAAAATTATTACGATATTATTTGATACTTTTTGAATATTGTAACAAGACTCGGTATCTAGGGGTTTTTTAACATAAGTTATCCATACCTAATGGAAATATTTATGTGTTAACTAGAGGACTACTTTGGATTTTCCTAAGATATTCTAACTTTTTGTAACTACTTTGTATGTACCATCTAAGTCAACCAGTTAATTATTCTATGCTTTCCACACAAAAGAGGTATACTTTGTAAAAATGGATTTGAGCCACCTTTTTTTTTTTTCAAGTAGTTTAGGGCAACCAAAATGTATATCGATAAGGACATTAAATCATTACTTGTAGAAATGGCTAATACGCTGTTTTTAAAGGCATTTTTAAGTAGCACTAATTAACTTAAACGCGAATGTCCAGAAAACGGTGGCTTAGAGCAATTCTTTAAAAGTATACCTTTTTGTATTAAATTTAGAGAACTAACTGGTTAACTAAGATGGTAGGTACAGGAAAGTACAAAAAACTTGCGTCATTATAAAGAAATTTAAAGGATTGTAGGTAGCGTCCTCAAGTTAACACCTAAAACCTAACATTAGATATGAATAGCTTATCTCAGAAAACCCCCAGATACCGAATTATATAACAATATTTAAAACGTAATAAATATTATCGACATAGTTTTAAAATATCTTTGGACACCCTGTATCTTACTTAATATAAACTTTTATACTAAGGTAAGTTTAGTAAAATCGCAATATTTTAACTTTACAATCTTTAAGTTGAATTTTGGCCCATTACTTAAGAACCACCTTGTATAAGTAAAACGTAAAATTTTTAAAAACGTTTTTAAACTTATGAAAAAATGGGGTAAAAAAATGAAATTGGAGTCATATTATAATATATTTCAAAATAAATAAAGAAAGGTATATCATATTAGGGTGTTGTGACGATAAAAGAATTTCTTATATTTTATTATTATGATGTTTTTAACTGTTTTAATATTTATCTATAGGATTTAAGTACAATTTAAGAAACAAAGTCAGAGTCTCAAATTTGTCAAATATATATTAAAAGGTGACATGTTTCGCCGTCTCCGGCATCATCAGACCTAAAATAATGTATAAAACCCGTTACACAGAGAAATAAATAACAATAAAATAACAAAACTCACCTAACTATTTAAAACCAACAGTTACATTAACAGAACAATAAAATAAAATAATTAATACAAATCAGCTAAAATCAAAGAAGAAGAATGAGGTTGAGTAGTTAATACAAAATGTATAGGGTACGGTAGAGCGGTAAGGTAGACATAGCCTTATAAGGTTGCTCCGGTAGCACAGGCCTAGTTTATGGTGAAGAAATAAAGAGAATAACCAATATGACATTCGACGACAATGAAGGGTCAATTTTTATTATTGTTTAAGGTTATTAAAAATTAAATGAGGTTCAAAAGTGAACACTTACGCACGTAAGAATGGGACTTGTTTTGGCTTTCAAAATTTCCAATTTCTCCAGCAAGCCGAATTAGTGACAGAGACATCAGTGTTATTATATTTTTCGTATTGTTTTACTACTCCTACTCTTGTAGATATTTTTCGACCTGACTGGCCAACATAGACTGCAGGACAGTGGCCACATTCAAGTGAATATACACCAGATTTAGAAAGTTGGTCTACAGGATCCTTCGACCGAACCAAGTGTTTTTTAATGAATTGTCCGTCCTGAAAGCAATAGAGATCCTGTATGGTTTAAAAAATTTGGCCAGTTGATGAGAAACACCACCAAAAAGGTCATAGAACGAAAGTTACAAATTTCTTTAGTTGTTGAATGTATTATATTATAGGACAATTTATATTTATTAAGAAATTTGAAATAAATTTTATTAATTGTGTTTACTGGAAAGCTGTTATTAAACGCCAATAACTTAATGACATTAAACTCCCTCCTAAAAGCTTAATCAGATAAGGGTAAGTTGAATAGCCTGTATAAAAATGATTTAAAAGCTGCATATTTATGACTATAATGGGAATTTGAATTAAATTGAATAATGTTGTCAGTTGCTGAAGGCTTTCTGTATACCTCAAACTCAACCCTGGTACCTTAACGATGCAGCAGAATATCTAAAAAGGTAATTTGCCATCCACTTCCAAAGTAAATCCTATTTTAGGATGTAACAAGTTAACAAAATCAAGAAAATCGGCAAGCATCCTATCATTCCCTCCCCACAATATGCATATGTCGTCCACATATCTCTTATATCCCAGCAAATAGCATAAAAACTGCTTGTCATAATCCTCTGCTCCAAGTTATGCATAAAAACCTCACTCAAAAATGGAGACAAGCAAGAACCCATTGCTAGGCCCTCCCTTTGTCTGTACATCTTTTATTAAATTGAAAGAAATTTTGATCCAATACAGTTTCAAGCAAGGTAAGCAGGTCCTCAATTACAACTCTAGGAAGATTGGCCCCACACAAGAGATCTTTAACCATCAAAATACACTTATTAGGGGAATGCTTGGAAAAGATTTTTAACATCAAGAGAAATGAGTTTTGCGTTGTCAGGGATCCCTATGTCCTTGAAGTAATTAGCAAATTCAACGGAGTTTTTGTGAAGTATGTACTAACGAACTTAGTTGTACTTTTAAAAATGTTATTTAGCCAAGATGAAAGCTTATATGCAGGTGAATTAATAAATGATACCACTGGTCTCATAGGCATTCCGTTCTTGTGTACTTTAGGCAACCCATAAAGCAGTGGGGTTTTTGGATTCATAGGATATAGTTTAGATTTAGTAGTTCCAAAATACTCTAAAGTAGTTAGAGTTTGATCGAGCGTCTGTTTTAACCTATTAAAAAATGGTATTGTAGGATCTCTATTTAATAAAATGAAATCGTCAGCATCCAAAAAATCAATCACCTTGGCAACATAATCGGACCTCTCCATTACAACCAGACATGAACCTTTGTCGGCCTTGTCCTATAATATAATACTTTCAACAACTAAAGAAATTTGTAACTTTCGTTCTATGACCTTTTTGGTGGTGTTTCTCATCAACTGGCCAAATTTTTTAAACCATACGGGATCTCTATTGCTTTCAGGACGGACAATTCATTAAAAATACACTTGGTTCGGTCGAAGGATCCTGTAGACCAACTTTCTAAACCTGGTGTATATTCACTTGAATGTGGCGACTGTCCTGCAGTCTATGTTGACCAGTCAGGTCGAAAAATATCTACAAGAGTAGGAGTAGTAAAACAATACGAAAAATATAATAACACTGATGTCTCTGTCACTAATTCGGCTTTTGCGAACCACCTACTTACATCAGGACATCACGTCAAAACACCTGACAATATAAAAGTTTTGCATGTGTGTGACAAGGAAAATAAACTGGACTTGCTGGAGAAATTGGAAATTTTGAAAGCCAAAACAACTCCCATTCTTACGTGCGTAAATGAAGTGTTCACTTTTGAACCTCATTTAATTTTTAATAACCTTAAACAATAATAAAAATTGACCCTTCATTGTCGTCGAATGTCATATTGGTTATTCTCTTTATTTCTTCACTATAAACTAGGCCTGTGCTACCGGGGCAACCTTATAAGGCTATGTCTACCTTACCGCTCTACCGTACCCTATAAATTTTGTATTAACTACTCAACCTCATTCTTCTTCTTTGATTTTAGCTGATTTGTATTGATTATTTTATTTTATTGTTCTGTAAATGTAACTGTTGGTTTTAAATAGTTAGGTGAGTTTTGTTGTTTATTTCTCTGTGTAACGGGTTTTATACAATATTTTAGGTCTGATGATGCCGGAGACGGCGAAACATGTCACCTTTTAATATATATTTGACAAATTTAAGACTCTGACTTTGTTCCTTAAATTGTAGTTAAATCTATGTTGAGTCTCTTTGAGAAAATGGACAGATTCTTGAGTATTTATCTATAGGATATTTTGGTTTTTAATAAAAATTTAAAACTTATAGCATAAGTGCTTAAATAATATTAAAAATTTTGTATAAAGCATTTTTATATTATCCACTAATATAAATTACGGTTTTATTGTCTGGCAAATACGGAAAAAGCTTTTATAAGAAAGAATATGTTATAAAGTTTATTTTTTAAAACGTATGTCAGGGTCTAGCATAAAGCATTTTACAAAAGCATTAAAGTAGAAAAATATATTACCAGTTTTTTTGTAATCACCAAATATGTAAACAATTGTTCTATTGTTGATACGTTTAAATTTTTTATCACAACATAAAAGGAATATTTTTTTATTTTAAAAGAAAACTCAGATTTTATAATAAAGTTTTTTAAATAGTGTTTTTAAATTAGCAAAAGCATACTTTAATTTTGTATATTAAACAAGGTGTATAGTAACTTTACCAACAAAATTTAGTAAGTAATTGCTTATAAGAAAATAAAATAACTTAAAAACCATACATCAAATTAAAAAAAATGGCAAAAAATTAAATGTGATTGTGGCCTTATTTTTAATAAACATGTGCGCTATAAAATGTTTTTTTAATTTTTTAGAAATATTCAAATATCTATAGAATTAAAGAGATATAAAATAGATTTTTTTAAATTTAACACCCTGGAGCTTAAAAAGTAAAATGTCGGGAACATAATATTTTTAAAAATTATTTAATATGTCTTACTTTTAAATGAAGGAATTACCCCTAATAAGTTTGTCGGTTAATTTACTGGACACCATGTATAAAAATGTTTTAAAGTTTTAGTAAGCATCCATGTAAAAATCTAAAACAAATGCGGCTTTTAAAATGTACGTATAATCCTTAATATTAAAAAAATATTTATTAAATTTAAAGGAAAAAATAAGACAACATAATATTTTTTATTATAAAAGTATACAATGATGTTATTAGGCGTAGGCATAAAAAAAATCACTTTAAAGATGAGAGAAAAAAAATCCAATTTTATTAAATCCGATTTGGCTATTCTCTTTTACGGCTACAATTTTTCGGTAATCCAGCCGTATCCAGGCTTGTTTTACCTTTCATTATATATGCCTTTAGTCAGCGTACTGCGCCTTTCTAATACCAGGGATAAAAGTTAAAAAACAAAATTTAACTTCTGCCAAACATAGCATTGGCTTATCTTGTAAAGCGACTTATATTATCCATTTAAAACTTTTGTTAGATTAGTTTTTTGATAAAGCTACTTTTACTGTTGTTTGTAGAGGGGATATGTTCTTTACTGATGATTATTTTAAATTTAAGTAAATTTATTAAAAAATATTTTCTATAAAAGTATATACTTGTCCCGAAAGATGAAAATGGCGTGATATTAAAAAAATCCATAAAAAACTTTACATACAAACATTCTGTAATAATGAAGATACTTGTCTTGTAGTGACCACTCATTTAACTTTAAAAATATATTTTTTAATAAAATATCCAGAAGTTTTTACCTAGTGTAGTAAGTATATTAAAAGTTTTTATGTCTACTAGATCAAAACGTCTGCTAAAATTAACCTTTTACTTATACCTTTTAGGATAAAAAATGTAAAAAAATACAATGTTTTAAAAATTTAAATAAAAAGGGGCTTTAATAGTAATTTATGTAACAAGTGTATAAAGTGGTACTTGTTTTTTTACGAATGGGAAGTTTGACAGCACGAGCCGTTAGGCGAGTGCGGCAATCCCATGAGTAAAAAGAAAGACACTTTATGCATGTGTTACTTACTATATTTTTTCCACGGCCGTATAAAAGTTTGCCAAAATACCATTTATACATGTTTTATTTATCTAAACTTAATAATTTTAATTTTTGTAGCACAACCATTATATTGCAACAAAAAATCATGGCCTACAATTATTTTCTTCATAACTATGCATTTATTATTTAATTTTAGCAAATTGTATGTACTTACTTTTTGTAGAGATAATACTAAAACAGTATAAATTTCTTTTTAATTTTTACTCCAAACTCGTCAATTTCATTAATATCATTAATTTTTAATAATTTCTATTAAATTTATTTTCAAACTATCTAATTTTAAAACTAGTGACACATGAACTAAAAGAAATAATGACAAAATCAAAGGTAATCTGACCATTTGGTTCAGTTGATGTCGCCTTTACTTTTACATTGCATAAATTGATATTTAAGTTTCTTGTAGTAGGCATTAAAACAAAACACTAATTCAAAGTATAAAAAAAGTTTCGAAGTGTTGAAAAAGTTACATGGCTCCCAGCTGTCAAAATGACAACAGGGAGCCGTTTTAGAAAAAAAATATTAAATTGACAGGGGTCTTGTAGCACATCATTTTAAAGCTTCTGACGAGTACTTTATAAACCCAGAATATAAAGTATATACCTTTACCCCCCGTCCCATACAATGGCGGTACTTTAAAATTACCTGAATACTTAATTTGAATTGCCATAACTCCAAAACTAATAAAGTTAGATGTAACTAGTTAGATATAATATAATTAGATAAAAATACCCAATTTGGTATTTTCTTAAAGATCTTTTAGATATCTTTTTAATGGTAATCCTATATACAGGTGCATAAAGTAATCTTCATTAGAAAAATCTATACTTTTTGTCCTACCTTGTATAGTATCACCAATTAGAATTAAATAAATTGTTAAAATAGCTTTAAGAAAATATCACATTATGTGTATCTAACTTTATTAGATTCGAAAATACGGCTATCCAAATGAGGTATTAAAGGCATTTTCAAAGTACAGCCATTTTGTAGTAGGTAAAGGTATTAGGGTTATAAAGTACTCGTCAAGAGCTTTAAAATAATGTGCCACAAGACCCCTTTTCAATTAATTTACCTTTTAAAATGGCGCCCAGTTGTCAATTTAATATTTATATCTGTCATTTCCTGTCTAAAATTTGGTATATGTTGTGTCACTAAAGTCCTTAAATTTTCATGAAAAAATACTAAACAATTTAAAAGTTGGGAGGAGGGTACTGAATTTAAACAAGCACTGTATTTGTACCCCAAGACAGGTGTCCTAAGCAAGTCCTTAAAGAAAGACATCAACAAGAATTATGGGTGCGCCATTAAAAAATTAAAACCAGCTTCTTTTGTTTAACCAAAACAGATTTTTTTTACTCATCTCTGTTTCATTTTATTTAAATTTTACATGTAAGTAAAACTGTGTCACCTAATATTAATAGGGTTTATTATATTATTAGGTATAATTTAATGCGTAGCATTACAATCAATTACATGTTAAACATATGAGTAACTGGTAACTGGATTTTATTAAATGAAAAAACTTCTCGTTTCAGATTTTCCGAGTCCCTTAATATGCTGTCGAAAATCTTTCCTTATTTTGTACGCGTAAGCAGTGGTGTCCTTAGAGCTCATTTAGAAAAAGATGCTTGATTTTCTTTTTTGGAAAGCTTTATTACTATATCGCATAGTTGCAAGTTTTATATTAAATTGCCCCGCCTTCCCCTACTACTACGGCTGAGATATACTGCAGGATCGTTGCGGTTATGTGCGGCCAGAACTTTAGGCCTTTGTGAATTGTCCAAAGATAAAAACATAGCGCCACAAAAACCTATTAATAACAAAATAAATATTAAAGAACCAAAATCAGATTAGGTTTTTGACACCTTAAAATAATCCACTTTTAGACAAAGGTAGCCTTAGCCTTAGGAATCTGTGGTAGCATTTTTTTAGCAGCTTTCAAAGACAAATTTCATAATCACAATCTTTACAATCCATTTATAGGATGCTTCTGTAATTTAATCCCTTGGCTAGTTTCTGTAAACAATAGCCAGGCTTCGAGACTAATTCTTAAGCTAGCCGTATTTCATACATGCTTGGGTTTTACAGGCAGTTTTTTTTTATTATTTTTAATTCGTTACAAAAATGCTTTTTGTAAGAAGAAAAAAATCCATACGTCTTTATATAATTACATGAGTACTCTGTCAAACAAGGAAGGGAGTTTTTAATTTATCAAAGGTTTTTTAAAATGGCAGCCTTTCTGTTCCTAATTAAAAGAAGCCGGTTCCTGTAGATCGGTTATTAATTACGAAAAGGACGCTAAAACCGGAAGCAGGCGATAAAAGAAAATTTTAGCTAGAGACGGCTTTAATGAATGGCTTCTTCATACTAAGTCTTAATTAGATTTAATTATGAGTTTTAGAGCCTATTGTTTGCAGTAAAAGTAGGCAGTTTAAAGGACGTATTGAAATTATTAATGTGAAAGCCTAATTTGTGCTTGTTAACTTTTAGGTAACAAAATACTTTTCTTTCAAAAAAAAATCTGGAAAATTACGTCTTGACTGACCTGCAGAAAATTAAAAATATAGAAAAATATATGTAATTACTCACGGAAAACTTTTTTATAATAAAATTGGGTGCATAAGAAAAAGAAAACTTTTTACCTTTGTTTATTTATATTTGCATATTTACGGAAACCTATAGTTCAGCAATGAGTGAGTAAATTAAAGCATGATATTATTTTTAATTATGCTGTGTTATCTACAGGTTGTATATTAGTTATTGGTATACAAAAAAACATACATTTTTTATGCTTAAATATTAAGGTTTAACGTCACATACCTGCATTTAAAAGTTGAAAATAAGGTAGATAGTGAAAGTTCAAAGAAAAAAGATGGATAATTTTTGATACGTTTTAAAAATTTTAATTAAACTATGGAGTTTTATTTTACATAAACTACTTTTTGTACTTTTAGAAATAGCGTTGTTTAGTGCGTTTGTAATATTGTTAATAGATAAGTATAGCCAAAAATACTTTTTAAGCTTTGACTTTAGTATAAAAAATACGATTGCATAACCTGTATAAAAAAGCTGTCATGACCTGTATAAAAACTAGAAAAAAATCATTTGAAATATTATTTTCAAAGTTTTTTTTACATTTAATTCAAAATTTTTGTTTTTAAACAAATTTATCATTTTATATAAATCGATGTAAATAAAATAAAACAAGTTTTAAAAATATAATATTATTAATAAAATAAAAATATAGATATATATTAAAATTTTTTTAATTTTATCAAGAAAAGGCAATTAATTAAAACAGCAATGCGGCAGAATTTTCTATTAATGCCAGCATTCCCATAATTTATAATTGATCTGCTAAGTACGGCAGCTTTTAATTAAAAGTAAAAAGCTGCAGTTTCGAAAAGTCTTTAATACATTTAAAATTCCTTATAAGTGACTTGAAAACTGGTTGACAAGTCTAAATACTGATAAATTATATTAAGTTAAATATTATATAAAGGAAAAGTAAAAGTATTTTAAGTGATCTGTTAATTTTAAAACGTTTAAACTAAGAAAATAATCATATAATATAAGGTGATAATGTTGTTCTAAAATTTACTGGCATATTGTTTTATTAAAAATATGAAAAAAAATATACAAGCATAGATGTTAAACTTGTAAAATTTGTTTTTTTTATATCTCAAAAATTTTAAAAAAGGAAGCATTGCAAAATTTTTGTCTTAAAAAAACTTGATTTTATAATTTTGATTAGCAATTATGTAACAACAATAAATACTTTTTTAGTAGGGTTTATATCCAGCCAATTTTTACCAAAATAAGTGTTTTCGAAATTTTTCAGTTTTTCTGTATCTTGAGAACGAAAAATTTGCTGACCAATGTTTATATAAACTTTTAAATATTTTTGTGATTTAGAATTTGCGCTTAAATTTTTTTAACAACATTTTGTAACACCCTGCATACTATAGGTACGAGATATGAAAATACTTGTAGATTTTAAAATGTCTAGTTGGATGCACTTATTTTATTAACATTATTACTTAATAAACAAGATGTCAACAATTTTGACTCTTTATTAATTTTTTGTTTTTTTTTCTTTCTTTGGACAATCCACGAAGGCTAAAAGCCTAAATACTAACGTACCGTGGGTGTCTTAAGCAGGGTAAGAGGAAGTTTGTTAACACGGGACTTAAAAACTTAAAGATTTGGGGAGGAAGGAAAGACCTCCGCTGGCAGCAGGTTCCACAGTCTAGAAACTCTAGGGATAAAAGAACGAACGAAACGGGAAGTTCGAGGCCTGTCCAATTGAACTGTATGGGGATGCATACGCGCGGCACCACGAGTTTCTCTGTTGAGAACTGCAAGAGGAGGGACTATACTGGACAATTCGTCGGAGCAGAAGCCGTAAAAGTATCTATAGAAGAGCGATAGATCTCCCACAGCTCGACGATGAGCAAGAGAAGGAAGTCTTTGAGTAAGTAAAGGATCATTAATAAGACGAACAGCCTTTCTTTGAATGGCATCAAGAATGCTGAGGGTTGTAGGGGATGCCATTCCCCAGACATGAGAACAATATTCCAGAAAGGGTCGAATTTGGGACACATACAAAGTGTATAAATTGGAAGGAGAAAAATACTTTTGGCTCGGAAAAGAAATCCAAGCTTTTTGAAGCCGCGGTGGCTATAGATACAATGTGTTTATGCCAGTTAAGGTTATTTTCAAATGTGATGCCCACAAGGTGAAATGTGTCCCCGCTCTGCAAAACATGGCCACTCATAAGCAAAGGATGAGTGTTTGATGATTTTTTCGCGACAAGGAACACGATTGTGTTTTGGATGCATTAAATTGAACGAGATTTTTGGCGCCCCAATTCAATATTAAATTGAGATCCTGTGAAAGAGATATCTGCATCGCTCTGCGTTTGCTTTTCAAATCGGGTTGAGAGATTGGTTTGAGAACCTGAAAAGTAGAGTGAAGGGTACTATCGTCAGCATAACTATGAATGGGATTGGTTGTGGAAGAAAGAAGGTCGTTGATGTGAAGAAGAAACAAAGTTGGTGCTAGTACTGAACCCTGAGGCACTCCAGCATTAGTTTCGTGAAAGCTTGAAGAGTGGCCATCAGCAACGACTGATACACGTCGATTAGAAAGATAACTGGAGAGCCAAGAGCAGAGTTTAGTTGGAAGACCGTAGGAAGGAAGCTTATTAAGAAGTGCGTCATGCCAGACTTGGTCGAAAGCTTTAGATATATCAAGAGCAACGATCTGGGACTCACCTAGAAACTCAAGAGACTTGTTCCAGTTGTGTGAAACGAAGGAAAGAAGATCTGCTGTAGATCTCTTGTGACGAAATCCGTATTGCCTGTCATGTAAAGTTTTATGTTTTTCTAAGTACCTAAGAATTTGCGAGTTAATGGATTTCTCCATTACTTTACAAAGCATTGAAAGGAGTGAAATGGGTCTATAGCTGGATGGAAGAGATTTAGATCCTTTCTTGGGAATAGGCTGGACACGTGCAGCTCTCCAGCTGTCTGGAAATATACCCGTGTCATAAGAAATTCGAAAGAGCCTGGTTAAAATCGGTGCAACTTCAGGGGCACATTTTTTTAAAACGATTGCTGGTATTCCATCTAGCCCAGACGATTTCTTGGTGTTAAGAGAAGAAAGGATACGCTTAATGTGTTTTACGTTAAAAATAATATTGGGCATTTTGTGAGAAACTGGGGGAACAGTTGGAATTGGATGATTGACAGGTGGATGAAGGGTTGAATTGGCAGCAAATTGTTTAGCAAATAGTTCGACCTTTTTTTAGATGTAGAAATAATTTCATCTTCCAAAGTTAATGGTGGAAAAGAACTGGTACAGAAATTTCTACCGATGTTTTTGGCAAAGGACCAGAAGGATTTGCTGCCATTTGAGCAAGAAAGTACTTTATTTTTTATACGGTTATCAAAGGAGTCCTTGGCGTCTGAGATTGTTTGGTGGTAGTGGTTTCTTACTACAATGCTGGCCAGTCGGTTTTCTGGACTAGGATCCTGCAGAAACTTCTTGTGAGCCTGAACTTTTAAAATTCTAGCTTTGTCACATGTTTTAGTGAACCAAGGTTTGTGATTAGAGGGTTTGATGGTTTTCTTGGTGTGGGGTACATAGGTTTCAACGCCCCATAGAATTGATTCGGTCAGTTGGTTACAGATTTCGGAAGGATCCTGGGAAGAAAAGCAGATAGTGTCCCAAGGGTACGTGGCGAAAAAGTCCCTAAGGCCATCCCAGTCGGCTGAGTTGTAGTGCCATACGGTGCATGGATTCATTTACCTCAGGATGTACAGAGTAAGATACAGTAACCAAGCCATGATCTGAGCGACCTAGAGGGGCAGTAACAGATGCTTCATAAAGTTCAGGGTTACAAGTAAGAAAAAGATCTAAGGGGTTTGAGCTATAATTTGGCACTCTAGGAAAGTAGGTAGGAGTCATATTAAGGTTGGTAAGAGAATTACTGACTGCGAAGATTTCGGCTGCTCTGCCTTGAGGGTCAGTTTTTGAAGAGCCTAGCCAATCCTTATTATGGACATTGAAATCGCCAAGCACGATTACTTCGGCAATCGGATACTGTCGATCTTTGTTGAAAGAAAGTCAAAGAATTCGACATAGGAATTGTCAGATGGAGATTGGTACAAACAACAGATAAATTTAGTAGAAGACCTAAGGGAAAGTTTTAGCCAAAGGACATCGGGCCTACCCGATTCAAGATTAGAAACTCGAGCACAAGCCAGATCGTTGCGAACGTAAGCACACACGCCCCCATGTGGGCGAAAAGACGAAATAAGTTCGTAGCCTGGGAAGAGAAGGTGGCTGGTTGAAGTTTTAGAACTTATTTGTGTCTCCGTTAGAAACAGTATGTGGGGCTTAGATGACTCAAGGTGATGGTGAACGGAGTTTATATTGGTGTTAAGCCCACATATATTTGCAAAGAAAATTAAACCTTTCCATGAAGGCCCCCGGATGCACCCCTCGCCCGGAGATCCGAATGGAGGGGTATTTTACCTCCAAAATGTTTTACTCCCGGGTGTGCCGCCATCATTTTTACATAATTTTTGGGTGAAAGGAAAAAAAAAAGAAAAGAAAAAAGAAGGAAGAAGGAAAACTGACTCACTTACCCAGAACCCGAAACCTCCGTTAGGACTTCACGGGTCCTTTAAAGGATGATTGGGGTGGTACCTCCCCAAAACTATAAAACACACTATACGTCAATTATTGCTGGTTTTTAAAATATCAATAACATGTTGACATACTCATTAACGGTTAAAAGTGAAAAAAAATAATATTTTAGTTTTTAATATTTTTTAATAGTTCTGACAGTGTTGGAGTGCCAAATATTATGATAACAAGTAAATATTAACCTTGCATTGTAAGAACTGGTAATAGTTGGGGAGCCCAAGATGCTAAATTTGCAGTTACTCGAGCTTCATAGAGACCTATTGAGTTGCAAAGCTTAGATGATAACAAGAAACAAAAAGTTATATAATGTATGCCTTTTTATCGAGGCGTTAAGCGGCTATAAACTTTTAAGTATGTCAAAAAATACTTTTGTTATGTCAGCTTGCGAAAATCGTTCAAATCGTATTGAATTATATTTTTTTGTTAACCTTAAATTATTTTCTTCAAAATAAAAATAAAAATAACCACGCTCAAACATGTCAAAATGACGTTTTTTACAACTTTGTAGCCCTTACCTTTCTTTACGTAAACAGAAAAGGTACAACTCAAAGTCGTGGTCTCAGTCAAAGGAATTAAAAACATATATTTAAAAACGTGACACGTGTTTCGCTCTTATTACGAGCATCATCAGACCTATAAAACAGAAAGAACCTAACTTAATTAATTATATAAATAAAATAAAACTTAACATACCATTAAAATACTAAAAGCAAAGAATTTTACACAACACTACATAAAAAACAAATTCTTTGCTTTTAGTATTTTAATGGTATGTTAAGTTTTATTTTATTTATATAATTAATTAGGTTAGGTTCTTTCTGTTTTATAGGTCTGATGATGCTCGTAATAAGAGCGAAACACGTGTCACGTTTTTAAATATATGTTTTTAATTCCTTTGACTGAGACCACGACTTTGAGTTGTACCTCTTCTGTTTACTTTACAAGAGGTCTCTTTGAGAAAAATGGACGACTTTTTCCACTTTCTTTACGTCACTCTCAAATTGTCAGATTAGTCGAATATACACTCTTTAGCATGTAATTAACTTACCCTATCATATTCTGATGCGTTTGAAAATTTCTGATGGATATATTTTTGTTTTTTACAATCGGCCCTGTATACGGGGCTCAAATTTGGTGGAGGTACTTAACCGGGTACAAGGTATTCTCCGGTATATTATCTGCTGCACTGTAGTAACTTCAAAAATCCCGTTTTAGGCTCCCCTACCATAATAGGTATGTCAGCAACATAGTTTATTTTAGGCACATATTTACTTACTAGCACTTACAACAGCCATAATTGACGAATTGTTTTTTTTTATCTTTGGACAATCCACGAAGGCTAAAAGCCTAAATACTATAGTACCGTGGGTGTCTGTTTTCTTGAGGGCAAAAAAATAAAATTACATGGATTTGATGAGTGACTTTTTACTATACATAAAGTATTAAAATAATATAAAACTTAAAATGTTATTTTTATTATTATAATTTTATTCTTTTTTTTCAAAATTATGAAGCAGTCAGTAATTAGCATTGTAAATAACGTGTTTATCCAAATATTTTAACCCTAGTAAAGAGATCCCAAAGCAAATTATACAGTCAAAAAATATTAAAATATTGCTGATAGACAATAAAAAGAAATATTCTAAAGGCTACATGATTAAGAAAGCAAGAAGGTACTTTTTTCCGGACATACACACACGTAGTTATAGTTGGATATTTAATTTAAAAACATTTTTGTAATACGTAACTTACATTTTCTTTATATCAAAAGTCCAATCACTTGCTTTTAAACCTTTTAGTATTCAAAACAACTAAACAATTACTTTTAGTTCTCACCTATTATACACGGAAAAAATTTCAGGTTTTAGCTCTCGGTTTATTGTCTCCCTTTACTCTGCGTCTGGAGACAACACAACCTTAAGCTAAAATCTATAACTTTTTCCCTTTTATAATAAATACCCATGGTATTTTTTTAACAAGTGATAAAACAAAACCTGATGTCATGCAAATTTTATATTTATGTTTTTGATTTAATAAATTATTATTTTACGTACATATTTCGTAGCTTTAATACCAAATTTAATAAATAAGAGTACATATTTTTTTCCAGCCTTACATTATTAAACAAAATATTAAATACACAAGAATAGTAAATTTCATCAGGGAAACTTAACACTCGCAAAAATGACCACGCTCGGGAATTGCCTTAACTTAATGAAGAGTTCACACAGAGAGCGTCAACAGAGACTTTATTATACACTTTTTGTTTTTATGCCCGACAATACTGCTAACTGTGGCTGAAACGCTAAAAATGGTTCACAAGTTGACAGTTAACTTGGTCGGAAGCAAAATTAAAAAGGTGAAAGGGTAGTTAAAAACCGAAATGAAAAAATGAAATATGCGGTATTTCTAACCCAACACATATTTTAAATTAGCAATAGGGTTGTTATTCTTAATTAGTGTAATGGGATATAAAATACTGTTGTATTTTATTTTAGCTATAAAAAATTGTTGTCTTCTTAGGTTATACGAGGTGTTATAAAAGGACAATAATTTTAATAAAGGTTTGAAATGGTGACCATTAAGTGCAATGCACGAAAAAAAAGTAAAAGGGGTTTTAACCATTTATTTTGATAATATTTTTTAAAGTTAAAGTCAGATGAAAACAATGTTTACGTAAACGTTACTCCTTTTTGTATGTAGATTAGGATTCTAAAAAAAAAGAATTATTATTTAAAAAATAAAATTTGATGTGGATATGACCTTGAAACTGCGGTAATTATAAAAAAACCCATTGAAACTGTTGAATTTGTCCCTTTATTTTAAACTAGGCGACCCGTGCCCACTTTGTTGGCCGGTAATTATATTGTAATTATATTTTTTTCTGAACTTTTTGTTCAAATATAATAAAATATGGCCTATAGCATTCCTAAAAAGTGTAGCATTCTGATTGTAAAGGAATTGTCATTATTGATTCAGTATTTCCGAAGATAAGCATAGCCGACCCGTTGGGCGACTTCGTTGGGCGTTAATATCTAAACTTTTTGTTTAATCATTATAAGATATAGCCTATTACACTCCTTAATAGTGTAGCTTTCTGAATGTGATTTTTTTATGATCAGTTCAGTATTTTCGAAAACAAGCAGCTACAAACAAACAAACAAAGTAACAAACTTAACCTCTTTAATATATTAGTATAGATAAAATTTACTTAATTTTTTTTTGTAAAAGGCGTCTTAAAAAGTTTTTTTTATTGTTTAATTTTTATTTTTTAGGTTTGGTCAAATATAGGTAAAATATCTTTATGTAGATAGTTTATTTAAAAATAAAAAGTTAAGTTAATTTTTGTGTCTTATCCCTAGTTTCATTGTTTAATTAAAACAGATGTTTGGTTTTGAACGAACAGTACTACAAAACGGGAAAGTTTGTATCTAGAAAAACCCTATTGTTTTAAATTTTTGACTGGGATGTTTAAGGCTCAGTTGTACAAAGCAGGTTTAAAATCAGTTTTACAAAACTGAGGTCAAGCCTTGGAACTTTTCGCAAAATCTTAAAACTGCTGTCAGTGTCAAGAAATTAAAAGAAATTGAGATTTTACGGAAAATTCAAAGACCTGACCTTATTTCAGTAAAACTGAGTTTAAACCTGTCTTGTACAACTGAGCCTATGTTTTTGGAAACACTTTTTAATGGTTATAATATTTATTTAGAAAATGCCATTTTTTTATAAAATACTTTAGAATGTCCAAACTTTCGAAACTATTAAACAATAAATATACAGGGTGTCCAGTAACTCTACCAAGAAACTTTAATAAATAAATGGCCTAAATGTCCTACTCCTAAAACTACAGTGTGTTAAAATTTTAAAAAATTATCTTTTTCTTTTATTTTTTATACCAATTTTATTATTTCCAAAAAATATTGTAGACGTCTATTATGCACAAAAAAATATTTTACTGTGCAAGGAAAAAATATGTACCAGTGTCGTAAACGTAAAAGTTTAACTTTCTTAAAATCTTTATTGAACATCTTTTATTCTGAAAAAAAAACAAATATTAATATATTTTTTTTAAATTTAAACTTCCAGAAAACAGATAAACTATAAAAAAATTTTTTTGACATATTTAGCTTGCGATCCCACTTTATTGAAATTTTATTATAGCGATTTTTTTTAAAGTGCAAATATTTTTGGAGCTCAGACTCAAATATACTTAAATTTGATTTGAAAACACCCTAATGGCAAGTTTTTTAATAAATTATGGTACATAGTTAAAAATATTGGTTCGTTATGGCAGCCAAAGAACAAGTACGATTTTAATAAGATTTTACACAGGTAATACATTATCAAAGACAACTATTTCGCATATAGGCCATTTTAAATTCCAAAAAAATGTTTTTGCTTCACTTTATGTATCTGTCTTTTTAAAAATACATTTTATATACTCGTATCTTGTAATTTTTCACCAGTAAGTTTTACACAAGTCACGCATCTCTTTGTTTCTTTGAAGCAAAGAGCAAAATCCACTTTGTCGGCTTCTACTTAACGCTTAATTTGACCCTTGTGGACTTGCAACATACTCTTAACATCCTTAAGCTTCTATAAGAGCCCTTTACTTGTTGTAGCTTCAAACAAGAAGCAAAAGTTTTTAGGGGTGTTATGGAAGTGTGTGTTTTTTAAAATGTAACGTTATTATTAGAGCGTTGTGTAGTAAAAAAACTTTTTTGTTTAGAGAACATAACTAGTATAATATACAGCCAGTTATTTTAAAAATCCATTCCATCCATTGGTTAAAATAATAATATTAATAATTAAATTGTAATTGTTAAGTTTTATTTAAAATTTGTTTTCAGATATAGTTGTATATTAAGCACCACGTTTTTGCATAATTTAATAACATTTTTATGTTAAATTATTTAAGTGGGTCAATCAACTTTTATTTGTCCAAGCACGAAATTACTTTGTCCCTGGTAACAAACAAAAAATATACAGTGTGTCACAGGATAGGTGTTACAAGAGGACAAATGAACCAAAAATTTTTGAAATTGTTAAACGCCCTTTTGGGAAAACTGGTCACATGGTCCAAAACTAATAAATACAAATTTTTACTTTAATTGGTATTATACAGGGCGAGTTATAACTAAAAATGTAAAAAATGACTAAGAGTAAAGTACCATTATTTTAATAAATTTGACAAAATTGTATAAGTTAATGTTGTAGCGAATTAAAATTTACGTCAAAATTTAAAGTTAAAGAATTAAAGTAAAAAAAAAAAAAAATATTTTTGTAATTTTTTTTCACTATGCATTTATAGTTTTTAAAATACTTTTCTGAAGGCAGCACATTTTAAACAAATAATGTTAAAAATTAGTATATTTTTTTTTAAATTAGCACATTTACCTATACAACAGGGTGTCCAGTAACTTAGCCGACAAACTTTAAGGGATAGTTCTACAATGAAAAAAAAACTTCTTATGAACACATGTTCTAAACGTTCAAGTTTTTCAACTACGGGTGCACACCACTGCATTTTTTCAAATAAAAATCCTTTTTAAATCCCTGTTTAGTTTAAAACAAATTTAATATATTGACTTTTTTGTTTGATGTACGGTTATCACATAAAAAATTAAAACCATTTTCTGGCATGGTCATTTCGTACTACTAATATTAAATTTCACAGTAAAAAATAGGATTTAATCTAATTTTAATTGTGAGCAAAAATTTAATATGTTTTATCACGCAGTTTAAGGTTTACCAGATTAGGTTAATTACCTAAAAAATGTGTTAATGATTTATGAAACATTGTAATACTAAAATAAAAATGTTGTCGATAATATGTGAAAATTTAAATATTGAAAGCTTTTTTACTTAAAAAAAAAATTAACTTGACACTCTTCCAATATATAAAAATAAATTTTCAGACAATTTTGTTATGGTTTATTTTAACATCTTGTAGTTTTTAGGCGCCTTGTATAAGACAAAACATATTTTTCAACGCAAATTCCGCCTTTCTGGCTAAATGGCTAACCAGCCAAGGCAAAAAAATCGTTTTTGCAAAAAGCAAAGGAAGTTGCAAAAGACAATTTTCGTTAAATATTAAAATTGTTAGTTAATTTGTACTATTGTATAGTCCATTACTGACATACTTTATGTAGGTATCAGCATTTAACTTGATAATTCGTTATTACAAAATTTAAACAGAAATTTTAGTCACAATTTTAGGAAATACCTAAGACTGTATTTCTAAATTTTTTATTTTTCTCCTATGGAAACCATATGAATGTATATGGGTTTAAACAAACTAAGAGGGTTAGTAAGGTTATTCTAGTCCAGAAGGACCAAATTTAGTGATAAGTGGACGCCGACACGACACGAGAAACAGAGTTTGACTATGTAGACTGGAAGACACGACGCTTGTTTAAACCTGGCAAGACATTTGCAAGTTTCCATTAAGTAGAAAGTTCAAGTTTGACGTAGTTTTGCAATTAAGGTTATGTTATGGACACATATAGAGAGCAAGATATTTGTTTGGCGTAAGTTAACTAAGTAACTGGACACTTGGTTTTATACAGGATGTTCAGTAGGTACTGCCGAGTTAATTGAAAACAACAATTTTCTCAAAATTGACTTTTACCGTTAAGGCAAAAGAACTTATGATTATTAAAATTATGAACGTAATAAAAAATAAAATGTGGACGACCTAATAAAAAATTAAAAAGTACATTTATCCTAAAATTTATTTAAGATACTTTAAGGAGTAAATATCCAAGGAGAAACAGAAAGAAAACTTCATATATTCTAATCGTTTGACTTTTAAACCCCAATTAAAAAATATGTACTTCAATATAATTTTTACCAAATTACATATTTTAAATAAATTTGAAAGACGTTTTCTATGCGCCAATGCATAAAATTTAGTTTTTATCAATGTCGTTAATAATAAATTTATTGCAAATGTTTTAGAAAAAAATGACGTCAATAATTTTTTCCCTATAATAAAGATTTGTTTTGGAAACTCGAGTTTAAAACAAATTTAAACTTTTTAGGGATTTTGCGTCCTCCCGTTGAATTTGGCCCCTAATTTAGAGACCACCCTGTATAATTTGTATGATTTTTATTTTTTAATTTTGTATTGAACATATGCTCTATACTGGTTATGCGGATTTATTTATTTATCGGTCGTTTCCCTTTGTCTCTCGTTACACAAATGTCAAATATTTTCAGAATATACTAACCAGAACTAAAAGGTAAAATTTTAAATTATTTAAAATTTTATTTAATAGATAAATATTTTTTTAGTATATATGTTTTTAACTTAATTTTATCTTGACAACGGTGGCAGACTTGTCACCGAAACCGAAACCTTGTTTTTATTTAGATTTTTTTGTGTTTTTGGTGGATGTTTCTTTATTTTGTTTAAGCGATTGGTCAGTTTATAAGGGTTAATAGGGCTAAACAGGGTCAGCTTGCTATACTTCGAGACCAGGACCGAAGCGCTCTCATTCTTGTAGATAAACTATTGGCGTATACCCAACAAAAAAGACCTTTTACTTATAATTTTTTAACCCAAACTTACATTTTGTAATAAAAGAAATTAACAAAGTAAAGGCCAAGACAAAGCTAAAATAAATTTGTCGCTTTTTCTGAATTTTTAAAAGAATTATTACATAAAACAAAACGAAAAAGGAAAATAGAAATAAAATTCAACATTTCTGTAATGTTCTCTGGATGATCTATTATACGCTCCATGACAGGCTCATGAATGTAGATGAAGACACGATGCAAAATTGCTTTAGAGGCTTTAAAAGTTCAGTTTGTTCGAAGTAAAAAAATGTATTTTAAAATATTTTTCTGCGGAAGTTTGGTAGAAAAAGGGACATTTTAAAACAAGTTTAGATAAGTGGCAAAAAGACAATATTTATACCGGGTGTCAACGAATCTATTAGACAAGGCATAGTTTCCAGGGTTTTATGGTAGGTTTACATCTGACATTTATTGTATGATAATTTATGTCAGACAGAAATTCTGGCTAATGTAAACGGTTAAAAATTTATTTTATTCTAAAAGTTTTACAACTACTTATTTTTAAGGAGTCGTTTGTAAAATTACATCTAGGGGTTATGATCCTTTATTTATGGCTTTATTTTTCATCCGAACGCAAATAAATTGGTATCATTAGATTCTTCTAAAAATACTTTATTCGAAAGGTGCTTGCCTAAAAGGCTTGCATTAAAAAGAAATTAATCACGAAAATGTTAATTTGCCAAATTATTTTATTCCTATCTTTTATATTAGCCACTAAAACTTTGCTATTGTATTTTTTTAACCTCACCCAAGGCCCCTGCATTAATTTGCGTCCAATCATGGCCACCTAGATGCAATATTGAATATGGCTACAAAAAGTCAAGTAGGCCTAAAAACTTTTTAGAGTGTCACATTTTGACTAAAAATTGTCCTAGAAATTTAAAAATGATAAAATATACTGTTTACTATATAGTATTTTGTTTTAAAATTCCAGCTAAACCAAGGATAACTGAAAAATGAAAGGTATGCAAAAACTATTCTATTCCTATACTATTTACCTAGACCAAAGCACATTTTGATATGTCTAATGCTTTAGATGTTACAGCTTGTCAAATTAATTTTTTACACCCGGTATTTTTATATTTTATTAATTTTATACTTACGTAAAATAATGATTAATAACAGAACGAGTTTATTAGTATTATAAATACCGCCTTTTTATTTTTTTTGACATTTTTGCGCAGTGATCTAATAGAGTTGTTTTTAGTAGATGGTAATTATTTGTGTACACGCCAAAAATTAAATTAAAAGATCAAAAACCCAAAAAAATTAAAGAAGTAAAAAGATAACTAAAAATCGACAATTTAATGGCAAGTTTGCCACCGTTCTCGAATTAAATTGCATGAAAATAATAAAATTAAAAATGAACTTTTATTTAGGTTTTAAATTTTAAAATTTTTATATTTTTAGGATATTCTGAAAACTCTTTGACATTAAATGTTGCTTCTATTTCATTAAGGGGTCTAGTTATACTGGGTGTCTTTTAAAGGTGCGGAAAAATGCTTAAGCCAAAATAAAATAATCTAACGCAATTAATTTACTTAAGTCCAATGATGATTTCGGAGACACAAAAAAAATCGGGTTTTAGTGTTTATTCAATAATTTTGTTAATAATAGGTATTCTGTCACATATAGAGGTTTAAAAAGTAAGAAATAAGAGTATGCTATACACTTTATTGTTAACATAACAGGTAGCCACCTGCTGTATCTTGCATAAATTAAAAGCAAAATAACAGTTTTGAGACTTTCTATATAAAGCTTTTAAATAAAAATTCCACTTTTGTACACATTTTACATAGAAAAGTTATACTTGGTTAATATTGATTTAGGCAGCCGTTTTTAAGA
This sequence comes from Listronotus bonariensis, assembly GCA_014170235.1. Classification (NCBI taxonomy): domain Eukaryota; kingdom Metazoa; phylum Arthropoda; class Insecta; order Coleoptera; family Curculionidae; genus Listronotus; species Listronotus bonariensis. The sequence continues at coordinate 135,480 of JACEGR010001463.1, forward strand.
TATCTTAAATTAAAAAAAAAACACTTTCTGGATGTTCAGGTCTAAGCTATAAAGGATGTTTCAGAATTAGATGTCAATCTTAAAATGTCGACATTCTAGTTAAATGATCTTTTTATTGAATACACGCAAGAAATCTAGATAGAATGGGACCGCTTTGGTCCTGGTCCCGGGGTATAGCGAGCTGACCCTGTTTAGCCCTATTGACCCCTATGAAATGACTGGTCGCCTAAAACAAATTAGAGAAAAACCCCTTAAAAAACCCAGTTGCAAGTAGTAATATCAAAGATGGAATATTTTTTAAATTTACCAACAAATATAATAATTAAGGCATATCAAAGCCATCTACCGATCTACACTAGCTAAAGTAGAATACCAAAACGGGCCGAAATCACAATAGGTACTCACATGTTGCTTGTTTGGTGTTATTTGATCTCAATGGTAATAAACTTAAGAATGACTCAGAAAATTCTAATTAAAAATTAACGTTTCGGTGGAAAGCCTGCAAAAGTTGTTAAAATAAAATTTGGGAAAAAAATTAACTAATATTTAAATCAAAAATGTTTTTAGCTTTTAGTTAAAAATATTCTAAGAATATAAAGGTATATATACCTTCTAAGGTAATTAAAAAAATAACGTTTAAATAAGGCGATCTCCTAACTGTCATAACTCTAGAACTACAGAGTAGTAAAAAGTCTAATAAAAATCTTCACAATCCCTTTATTTAAAATAATTAGACCTTGAAGACATACGTTTAAGTAAACTATTTTACTTAAAATTACCCAAGGATTTACACTGTAAAAGATTGGCATCTAATTCTAAAACACCCTGTATAACTTAGACCTGGACATACAGAAACTTTTTTTTAACACAGGTATTATATATATTTAGCCATCAGCCACTTTTGCATATAAAGTCGCAAACCATGCTTTACTTTTTATAAAGAATAACTTTTTTTATAAAACTAATATACAAAAAGTTTTTCATATGGTGCGAACGTTAGTAGATAAATTGTATCTCCAACTCTAAATAACAAATTAAAATTATTATGCAAAAAACCTAAACCGAATGATAATAATAATAAATTTAAACAGAAAATTCCGTCACATATTATTAGTATAAAAATGTCATTTTCTCCCTTATTTACCTGATACCATATCGCTGCACTACTATGTTATAGAATAATGTAAAAAAATTGTAACTAATTTTAGTTTCTTGTTTGTTTTTCTAATAAAGACGATTTTATTTATATTCATAATTAGTAAAAACACGACTTACATTTCTTTTAAAATGCAAATTAAATAAGTTATTTAAAATGGAACAATGCAAGATCGTATACTTAATGCAAACAAATAAAAGCAAACAACTAAAGCCCTTGTTTGCATTTATTAATGGTTCAAAACACTTTTGTTTACTTTCATTTTGTGCACCAAAGTTATTTCGTTAGTATCTTAAGGGTTTACCTTTGTCTAAAGTAACATATTTTATTATTGCAAAAATTAAAACATATATTTACCCAATAACTTAATAATTTTAGCCATCTTTTTGGTTATTTTCATTTCTTATATTAAATGAGAAAAAGGAAATGCAACAACAAAACGCATTACCGATATATCAAACACGAAAGGTGCAACATGCCACGTAAGAAAAATACCGCTCATATAAATTTTCGACATAATGCCTTAATATTAGCTACCTTTTGTAGCATCGTACAACGTGTTTAAATAATGCATGTGTTGCGCGATCTTAGCTGCGTGCAATATTTTTGGCAAGACTTGCAGCAGTATTTATGGCTTGGAGGGGAAAGGTAGGTAAATATTTTTATTTTGTTATAGGCAGAAAATTCTTTGTTGACAAAGTTAAAAATATTACCAAGCTACCACCAACTATTTTACTTTTAAATGCACTGACAGTTGCAAGTAGTAATATCAAAGATAGTTTTTTTTTAATTTACAAACAAATATATTAATTAAAGCATATCAAAGCCATCTACCGATCTACACTAGCCAAAGTAGAATACCAAAACGGGCCGAAATCACAATAGGTACCCACATGTTGCTTATTTGATGTTATTTGATCTTAAGAGTAATAAACTTAACAATGCCATTTAATATTGTTTTAAAAGTAAATTGCGTTAAAGATGTAACCAAGAATCACATATCCCCCTTTGCAGGCTTAAAATTATCGGTAATTTGTACATACATTAATAACAACGTAATTTATCTGTAAACCATATGAGGTAAACTAATGCAAAAGTTATTGACTTAAAGGCCAAAAACACAAGAAACATAAAAAAGCTTTTAATACAATTATTGTTCACAAAGAAATACGGAAACTATTTCGTTTCAAAATTAGGCGAACATAGGCTTAAATTAATTAAGCACTCCTGCCAAATTTATCGCGCTTGGTTTGATGTATCACTAATTAACGACCCAGTCTTCAATGGAACTGAGCACTCCTGCTAATTTTATCACCCTTGGTTTTAAAACCAAAATTTTATTCATGCATAATACAATACAATTACTCACCTACATTTTGATATATTGCAAATTATTACTTATGTATCATTTGTAGAGTTTAAATTTACACAGATGATAAAATACATTAACCTGTATCTATAAAGTATTTTGACAACTAAAGGATTAAAAGCGGTTTCGCAAAGCACAAATCCGGTAAGTTAGCATTTTAGCATTATTGTTTATTGAGTGAGAGAAATCGAGCCGATTAGACGTTGCATTTAGAAATTATAACGGTAAACCGCGTTACTGGCTGGGCGGGGCTTCCCGGACCTTCCCTGCACCCTACAAATTAATATATCGGTGTAAAAACCAACTCACCGACCATAGGGAATTAAAAGCATAGTAAATATTCGAGGTGGGGTCCAACCATAGACGAAAGCGGTGTGCCGGCGGCAGCTCCTGATCGTTCTGCTCAAATCGGCGTGCTCAAGTACATAGTAGTTTGCCGAAGGGGATCATACACACTGATTTTGCTAAGGACGGCGATTTGGTTTCTATACCGGAAGATTAATTCCTGTTAACACTTTGTAACAAAAGTTAAGTTTATTTTTATACAAATATACTTAAAAATTTAATATCCATTAGATGAAAATTTCGATAGAAAAGTAAAAAACTTTTACTCTTGAGTCTTAGCATTAAGAGTTTAATTTTTCTAATATTTAAAATAATTTGCTTCTACTATTAAAAACACATTTTCATTAAAATATACTAAAGCAGCTAGAAATATGCTTTGCCGAGTACAGTGTTCTTAATTATCATTTCCCGCTTTCCCATCTCGGTGGAAAGGCGTATGATGTTAATAGTTCTTAAACCTGAATTCGCTGTTTTCCCTAATTAACTTTACTTCGCCCAAATATTCAGCGGCTTTAATTTAATTTTAATTCAGATTATCTGTTCTAAACCAACCCATAATAATGCTTATAATAATAGTTTACGAATATCATAACCATTAAATAAAGGAGCAACTAGAGGCGTAAGGGCGTGAAATACGTACAAATAAAAAAACGTTGAATTTCTTGTTGGCTATTTTGTTTTTATAATGTTTAAATTATTGGCTATGTAAAGGGCGATTGATTTACAACCCCATAAAAAAAAGATTATACACAAAAGTCAGACATACATATAATGTATTTCCATGTATTTTTTAACGCTGACTCTGAACCCGAGCTCAGAAATGGCCGTACTCGTCTGGAATTGGCCCAATGGACCAAAAATGGATTCTAAAGATCCTCAAATACGACTTTCGGGATAAGGCAGGGTCAAGGGTGCAAAGCCAAGCGGATTTGTGCTTGATTGGTCTACTACTAAATAAAATTTTTTGCTTGTGAAAATGACCCCCTAGGTACCGAGAAATTGTGTGTTAGACGTAACAATCAAAGAAGCAAGAATGGAATTTTTATATACATTTAAATTCTGTAGCTTAGATTGCGCTCTATGAGTTTATGTCCAAGTGTCCTTATGAGGTCACTTTACTAGTCTCAAACTAATACTGCCTACTAAGGCGTCATTTTATTTGCCCCAAACAAACAATTTTACTTTCACATAAACCCGTCCAGCACAATCTAAGCTATAAAAAATTAAAAGTACATAAAAATACCACCGTTGTGATTGCTATATTGTAAGTTCCTTAACTAAAATGTACATGACATTATCACTGTTGTGATTGCGACGTCCGAAACACGATTTTTCGGCCCCTAAGGGGACATTTTTCCATTTTCAAATTTTGGTTAGCCGTAGACCTGTCGAGCACAAATTTGGCTTGAGCTTTAGAATGCATCCTCGTCCTGGCGTTATCCTGGAAACCGTATTTCAGGACCTAAAGAGGCCATTTTCGGCCTGTGGAACCCATTTCAGACGTGAAGGGCCATTTCTGAGCTTGAAATCGAATACAGCGTTGAAAAATACATATAAATATATACATACAGTGTGTCTACGTAAGGTGCCGTCATATGGGAAACTTTTTGATTATTAATTTTACGAAAAAAGTTATTTTTTATAAAAAGTTATGCATGATTTAAAACCTTAAATACACTCATTAGATATAAAATTGTGTCAGTAATCTACGAGGTTTGGTCAAAAATGTAATGTTTGCTCAAGAGCACGACACCTGTATATATGCTGGTATCGCAAATTGTTACGAAAAATGAGTAGAATTAAAAATTACCTTTAAATATGCAATTACGCTCATTTAAAAAAAAATATATATATATTTTTGCGAAAATTAAGAAAATGTAAGTTTGTACATTAGTGCATTGTACGTCTATCTTGTTTTGATAACAAATAAATTAAAAAGATTATTTGAAACTGTCCTATGACATTTATAATCATTAAATGTAGTGCACTAATGTACAAATCAAAATTTTTAGCATTCTCACAGAAAAAAAACATCAAAAATATTTTATTTTGTAAATAAACCCATTTTTTTAATAACAATTTTTGATATTAGCAAAAATACAGTTACTTTACTCTTAAGCAAAAATAATATTTTTGGCCAAACCTCGTAGATGACTGATGCAATTTGATATCTGATGATTATTTTTTAGGTTTTGGACCATGCAGAACTTTTATTAACTGAATACCATTTTTTTCCTAAAATAAATAATAATAAAAAAGTTTGGTATATGACGCCAACTTACGTAGACGTAACTTAACAACTTACGTATGTTTGACTCTTGTGTATGAACTTTCATTTTTTTGTGGGTCTGTGTTATGTTAAATTTATGTTAGTATGCATAATACATTAAACTAATTTAAAAAAGAGTTTCTTTCTAATTATATGATAAATATTGTTGGATATGATAAAAAAATCCCGTTAAAGTCACAACCTATAATATTTATATTAGGAGGCCCAGCATAATAAATTTTTGATTTCCCATATGATTAACATAAATAAGCTTGTTTTTTTTAAAGCTTAGAATATTATAACTCCTTAATGGTTTATTAAAAAGGCTTGACCGAATGTTTCTCTTGTATAAAATGGAACGCTCTACAAAATATGCGTTTCGAAGTTATTCAATTCACCCTGTAGAAAACCAAGTAAAAGGGTTACAAACTTTACTGTACGCTTTTAATTAAATTAATTTATGTTCTGGTCAAGTTTCAACGTTTAAAATTTATATGCTTATACTAAAACTAGACCCTTAAGGCGTCAAATCAAATAACCCCTTCCAAAACGTAAAATAACTTCTGGTCATTCTAGCCAACAAACATTCAAAGTTTGCAATAATTTCCAACAGGTCAAGTCGGAAATTGAGGGCGGTAGCTTTGATTAATAAGGAAAATGAGCAACCAAAAGGGTGCGTTAGATTGCAGAGGGATGATTTTACGATTTCACCGGCCCTTTTTCGACTTCCTGTTGTGCTGCTTTAGCGAAAATTGTTATGTAAATATTCTTGCTTAAACAACATAATTTTCGTTTAATTGCTTTATGTATGGGGTACAAGAATAATAAAGGTATTATTTATTTGCGCTAAATATCCTTACATAATTTTATAATGTATGATATGCGATTTGTTAACAAGCCAATTTATTTTCAAGTTATTAGATAAATTAGATGACAAAAACATATTTTTGGATTTACTTATGTACGTTATTTTTTCACAAATAATAAACTAGGTAATAAAATGTATTAAGGTTTTATTCATATTTTTGCAATGTAAAAAAACATTTTTACATTGTAGTGACAAAGTTTTTTTTAAATAATTTTAAATTGGTTTATGGGGTATTATTTAATGTTGCAAAAAAATAAAGAGGTCAATTTTAAATCTAAAAATGTGAAACAAGTTTATCTCAACATGGGTCCGGAAATGTTCCGTTTTCATTATTCGGTGTGTTTAACCTTTTTATATATTTTTTTTCATTTTAAAATATATTAGTTTAATTCCTAGTTTTGCTGACAGTTTACTTCAGCTTTAAAGTCTATATGACAATCTCTAAACCTGACTTATATTTAATATTTGTTTGGAGCACAAAATATCTCGTTCAATTTAATGCACCTGTGCACAATCATGCTCCTTACTTTGACCGGCCAAGTTCCGTAAAACAAGGTCACATTTAATCTTATAGGCATTACATTTTAGATTAACCCTAAGTGGCATAACACACATTATATTAATAGCCAAGGCAGCTTTATAGAAGGTACGCGTCCCGCAAAACCCTTAGAATTAGATTTTATCTAAAAAAATGTTTGCCTTAATAATAATTTCCCGCTTACGGATAGACATTTTTTCCTACCCATCATTGGACTGTAGGAGATTGATAGCTCTTTTATATATACTTCTACAGCTTCTGCTTCAAAAAGTTTTTACAATAATTTCTTCACTTGCAGCTCCCAAAAGAGTGTTTCGTGGCACAGCACGTATGCATTCCTATATCGTCAACATTCCCATTTATTTCTTTTTTTATCCCTAGAGTATTTGGAATGTGAAATTTGCTGTCCACGGATGTTTTTCCTTTTAGCCAAATCTTCAAGTATTTAAGTCCCGTGGTAATAACTCTCTTCTTCATAATAAAACCTTTCTTACTCTGTAACTAGCAAGAACCCAACATTTGCATAAATAATTTTGGAAACTCTGTCTAATCAAATTAGTTTGAGAAATCCTAATTGTATCATTTATAGTGTAAGTGTTTATTGCCAAATGAAACCCCTTTGGTAGCCAAACTAAACAATCCATTACTATCTAAAATTCCTTTGGGCTATTTCCAGCTATCAAACATCTAGACTTTGAAATAATTTTAACAGGTCCAGTAGGAAACTAAGGGCGTTACCACTGATTAATGGGGAAAATGAGAAAGCAAAGGGGGTTGATTGCATAGCAATTACTTTATTTCACTTGCAGCTCCCAAAAGAGTATTTCGTGGCACAGCACGTATGCATTCCTATATCGTCCAACTGTTCAGGCCCATTCCCATTTATTTCTTTTTTTATCCCTAGAGTATTTGGAATGTGAGATTTGCTGTCCACGGATGTTTTTCCTTTTCAGCCAAATCTTCAAGTATTTAAGTCCCGTGGTAATAACCCTCCTCTCCATAATAAAACCTTTCTTACTCTGTAACTAGCAAGAACCCAACATTTGCATAAATAATTTTGGAAACTCTGTCTAATCAAATTAGTTTGAGAAATCCTAATTGTATCATTTATAGTGTAAGTGTTTATTGCCAAATGAAACCCCTTTTGGTAGCCAAACTAAACAAGCCATAACTATCTAAAATTCCTTTGGGCCATTTCCAGCTATCAAACATCTAGACTTTGTAATAATTTTAACAGGTTCAGTAGGAAACTAAGGGCGTTACCACTGATTAATGGGGAAAATGAGAAAGCAAAGGGGGTTGATTGCATAGCAATTACTTTATAAAAAAAATTATCCCACACTAACATTTAATATGTCTATTATTGATGTTGAATTAGGATGTATAAGGTATTTTTTTAAATACTAGTAAAATAAAGTGTACTTAGCTCACTAGTAACTTAAACAAACCCGTTGTTAAATATGCAATAGCCTCATTAAATTTGTATTAAAATCGGCTTTTAAATTTTGATCTTAAAATATCAGGATCGTATTTAAAAAATTAAGTTTATAATAGTCTTGTGAAAACGCAATGTTAAATAAAATACCACCATTGGATGAAGCAGATAAAAGTGGCAATAAGCGAAATTTATTTTAAAATCTTATTTTTAGGCCAGGACAAAATGAAACAAATTAATTTATCCGTTTTTTTTCCGGATATCTGCAAAAATACTCGGAATATTAAAACTTTCTAAGCAGCATAGAAACCTTAACTTTGTTCTCATTTAACCGACTTCGTATCTTTTACTATTTCCAAGATGCCCATACTGGCACTCCTTATCTTGAACACGTTGTATTCTTAACAAAAATACAAAACGCACCCCCAGGGTGTTTCCAAACAAATGCGAGAAATTTTAGAAGGTAATATTTATCAAAAAATAGGAAAAAAACCTTATATGAATATATGTTCTTAACGTCTTAGTTTTTGAGATACAGGGTGTTAATTTTTTTTTAATGCCAAAAAATTTAAAAACACTTATTTTAGTAAAAACTGTTATACTGGATATTGGAGAAAAATGTAAACTGGGTTTCTTTAAACACCAATTTAACTTTTTCAGGGGTGGCAGTTTCTTTAAACTAACCACTTCTAATTTCGATGTGGCTTGTCCACAGGGTGGTTCTATATTTTAGTATGATTTATTATTTAAAGTAGGAACTTTCTAAGCTAAATTTGTTACAGAAAAACTACTATTAAAACAATTAAATTTTATTTAAAGCAAAAAATAAATTTATAAATAATGGTGAGTTTAACTAAATAAAGGCTTGAAAAAACGAATAGTCTTTAAGATCTTATTTCTAAATTACCTTACAGTTTATTGTCAGTAAATTTGTCCAGTCTGAACAGCACATTTACTTTAAATCACTATTACAATTATTGTACAGTATATCTGTTAAAAGTCTAAAGACATTTTGTCTGCGGTGTTATTTTATGTTGTAATGCTTGGGAACGAGTTAAAAAATAAAAAGTTGAGAAAACCATAGCGTTTTCACGGAATGTCTTTTCTAAGACAATTAGTACAAACAGTGTGCACAAAACAGCTGGGAATAGCAAAAGGAAAAACTTTATTGCTAAGTACTTGGTTAAAAGAACCTTGACGTTCTTTTTGTAATAGTTGTCCTTTTGACAAGTCTATTATGTAATATTTGTAACCTTATGTTCCTTAACGAAGCCCCAATACACTTTTTGGGGTTGAAAAATATGTTTTATTTGCCGTCCTTAATTCTTTAAGTTATTTTGTTCTTTAAAATAGTTGGCTAAAGACAACTGGCGCGGCAACACCTGCGCCATATTTCATATAAGTGTCCGGGTATCAAAAAATTTAAAAAATAAGAAAAAACTTCTACCTTTAAAACTTCTATTTATAAAAATGTTTTAAAGTAATAAAAAAAAATAAGACAAAAAAAGGTTCTTATCTTTAAAATATCTACTTACTTCATCATTTGTTTTTATCTATCAGCATTTTGAACAGCACAAATAAAATAAACAATATACAGGGTGATTAATAAATCGATCACAAAACTTAAGGGGGTTATTCTACTTGACAAAATAAGGGTAGAGATTCATATAATTTTTTTCAAAATGTCATTCGTTTTCGAGTTACAAGCCGTCAAAGTTTAATTTTAATTTTGTTTTTTTCGCCATATTGCATTTAGTTTTTACCCAATCCAGTTAATATTTGGCACTTAAATCGAGCTTTGCAGATTCTAAAATTTTAAGACAAAAGTACTTCATTTAAATACCGCCAGAGGGCACTCAACCCAAAACTTAAAATTTACTTACATCATAACTTCGATAAACCTTACCGTTTAGGCACTAATAGACATTAAATTTTTCATCAATTTCACTCAATTACCTACATACATACAGGGTGCCCAGTAACTCAACCGACAAACTTTACGGAGCGATTCTACAACAGAAAATAAGGAAAAAACTTCATAGTAGTGTAGGTAATTTGATTAAACTTAGAAAAGAGTACCTTGTTTTTTAAGTTTTTAATTGTCTATAAAATGGCGCCACGAGCTTTCCAATTTCTGTTAAAATAAAAAAGTTATGCTGTAAATAAATTTTAAGTTTTAGGTAAAGTGCCCTCTGGCGGTATTTAAAAAAGTACTTTTCTTTTAAAATTTAAGAATCTGCAAAGCTCGATTTGTATGCCAAATATCAACTGGATTGGTTAAAAAATAAATGCAATATGGCGGACAAAATAAAAATTGAACTTTGACGGCTTGTAACTCGAAAACGACTGACATTTTGAAAAAAAAATTATATGAAGCTCTACCTTTATTTTGTCAAGTAGAATTACCCACTTAAGTTTCGTTATCGATTTTTGAATCACCCTGTATAAAGTTTTTTTTCCTATTTTTTGATTAAAAAATTATCTCCTAAAATTTCTTGCATTAGTTTAAAAACACCCTGTATATAAAAAAAATTACAAAAGGTTTGCAATGCAGGAAACAGGTTCTGGTAATTAGTTTTTTTTTAGTAAAAAGTTTGACTACTACTTTACAGCAAGCCGTAAAAAGAAAATTAGTTGTAAGTTTACTGTTCTGCATTGCAAACGAGTTTTCTCTTACATATACCATTTGTAAACTAAAATTTTTGATATAATTTCTACGTTGTACCTGGTAGATAACCTAAGTTATAATTAAATTAGAGCTACTGAATATTAGAGCAAAACGGGGTTAATTAAGGAAAGAGGAAAATTAACATTTAAGATATATAACGTCAAACGCTCTGCTTTTCCTGCTGAGTCGGTTAAGAAGTAAATGTTTATTAATAAACCTAATCGTCCTGCTTCAGGTACACTATAGACATCCAAATAAATTTAGAGCTAAAATCATGACATACCCGGTGACATAAAATATTATTTTTATTTAAAAATAAATGTATTTTCTTTTAGAATTAATATTTTAATATAAAAATGCTAAGAAAAGATTTTACTTTAAAATACAGTACAACGGTAAAAAATTCGGATGATAAACTATTCCACAAAGTGTTTGAAAATTTGAATCAAAATGCAACATTTAGCTATTTCCTGCATAACACATAATAATATCAAACTTCTTGCAATTTTAATATTAAAGATTTATCTTGATGGAAGGAGCTACAACTGGACCACATTTTAATTAAAATTGGTCAAAAAACCAAAACGGTATTTAAGATTGAATTTGAACAAAACGTTGTTTGTCCGTTTTTTTTTGTTCAGGAGTGTATTATTATAAATAAAGCTAGTTGACTCTTCAGCAAAAATAGCATTTTTGTTAAACCTTGTATATAACTAATACACTTTATGATCTGATGGTTGTATTTAAGGGTTTAAAGAATGCAAAACTTTTTCTAAACGACGATAAGGGAAATCTTTTAATTGTAAATATTCCAGACTCCAAAAATCATTCTAGCCGAAGTTTTGTCATTTCCAAGGAAATTGAAAATGGAAAATATCTAGCTTTGTATAGAAAGTATTTTAGTTTACGAAAGCCCGAAACACCACACAAAAGATTTTTTGTTAATTACAAAAAATGGCTTGTACTGTCCAGTGCATAGGAATAAATTCTTTTTGCAAGATACCCTCTGAAATAGCTGCCTATTTACGTCTTCCAAACCCATAACTTTACACGGAACATAGCTTTCGCCGTTCTTCAGCTACAATGCTAGGTAATTTTGGTGAAGGCTAACAAAGATTAAAAGACTTGAAGGTTGGAAGTCATCATCTGTTGCAGAAGGCTACCTAGAATGCTCTACAAGTTTCAAGACGGACTTATCAAACAAAATATTATCCCAAAATTAATCTACCTTTAATAACAGCAAAACGCACTCAAGGCCCATTGTACCGTCTTCTAGCAAGCAACAATGCCTCTCTGTTACCTGTAACGACGACCGGTTCAATTGCACCTCGACGGCAATCTCCAAGGTCCCAACTTACCCACCACAACTTGCCTCTGCGATTCATTTGCAAAATGCTACCAACTGTTCTTTTACGATTAATGTTGTTAACAATGATAAGCAGTAATGGGTAAAATAAATATTATCAAATGGTTGTTAAGTTTGACTTTTTCCACACACTCGTAGGAAAAATAGCGTTTCTAACACGTGCCGAAAAGTGACACTTTCAGCACTAGTTAGGAAATATACTATTACATTTCAGTGTTTTATCTTAAAGATCGACAATGATTAGTATTAGTATTTCTATTTTATTACCTATCTTTTTGCCTTCTTATATTTTTCTGGTATTTACCATCATCGGGTAATTTTTAAGATGCTTTAAAATTTTATGATTATTTGCTATATTGATAACTAAATTAGAAACTAAAAGATCCAATGGTATTTAGAAATAACTTTTGATTTTTATTAATGTTTCTATTTTAAAGTTAAACAAATTTTAATAAAAGTTACTACTGCTAATGTAGCTTGGGATCATGCTTTTTAACTTTTGTATACAGGGTGTTTTCAAATTACGGTAAGAAAATTTAAGGGCATATTCTCAAGCAAAATTAAAAAAAAGTTTATATAAACATAGGTCCAGAAATGCTTTGTTTCTAAAATACGGCGTGTTGAAATTAAAAAAAAATCGGGTCTTTAAAAATATTTTAAGTGATCTTTATTGTGTAGTATTTCTGAAAAGGACAAGTTAATTTAGCCTTAAAATAATTTTAATTATTAAGTCCAGTGGCCACGTGGGATGCATCCTCATTAGCTAATATTATGGTTAAAAAAATTTACGTCACTACCTAATTTGCAACTTTTATATTTTTTCGGATGAAACACTTAAAAATACAACTGCTTTGCCTTTTTATATTTTTCGCTTCCTTGGTTTTCCAGAAAAAAACAAACAAAATCAGCCAAACTGCATAATCCTAAACCATTCAAGAAACATTGGGTCATTTTTTTTTTTTAATTAAGTATTATAACCTCTTAATAGCAATAATGTAGCAACAACAACAAATACCTAATTAAATAACGTTTATATCTAGTCTAATAAATTTTACTAAAAAAATATTTTAACTTTTTGAAAAGTTTAATACCCTGTATCTTGAGAGTAAAAAATTTAAGGACCCATAATAATTCAATCTTTTTTAAGTGGCTTAGAAATATAGCTTAAAATTTTCTTATTGCAAATAGGAAACCCTCTGTAGAATAATTTTTTTAAAAAGTAACAAATGAGAAAGTTTAAATTTGTGGACCATATTTCATATTTAAAATTAAAAGCAAGTACTTTTAAAAGGCAATAATTTGATATTCGTTAAGGGCAATAGAATTCACTAGGACCTATATTAATTTTAGAATTCCACACACCATCAAGAACCCCAAACAATCCAATAACAAACCCTGGTTTTTCAAATCTTGCGATAAGGCTAGAATTTTTTTAAGTTCAGGCTCACAAGAAGTTTCTACAGGATTCTAGTCCAGAAAACCGACAGGCCAGCATTGAAGCAAGAAACTACTACAATCAAACAATTTTGAAGCCAAAGACTCCTTCGACAATCGTATTAAAAACAAAGTTCTTTCTTGCTTAAATGGCAGCAAATCTTTCTGGTCCTTTGCGAAAAACATAAGTAGGAATTTTTGTACCAGTTCTTTTCCACCACTAACTTTGGAAAATAAAATTATTTCTACCGCTAAAGGAAAGGCAGAACTATTAGCCAACAATTTTTTAAGGTAAAACACATTAGGTGTATCCTTTCTTTCCTTAACACCAAGAAATCGTCTGGGCTGGATGGCATACCAGCAATCGTTTTAAAAAATGTGATCCAGAACTTGCACCAATCTTAACTCGGCTCTTTTGAATTTCTTAGGACACAGGTATCTTTCCGGAGAGCTGGAAAGCTGCACGTGTTCAACCTATTCCCAAAAAAGGATCTAAATCCCTTCCATCTTACCATAGACCAATTTCCATTCTCTCAGTTCTGTGTAAAGTAATGGAAAAATTAATTAATTCACAAATTTTTAAGTACCTGGAAAAACACAAAATTTTGCATGACAGGAAGTATGGATTTCGCCACAAAAGATATACAGCAGATCTTCTTTCCTTCGTATCACACTGTTGGAATGGGTCTCTTGAGTTTCTAGGTGAGTCCCAGATCGTTGCTCTTAATATATCCAAAGCTTTTGACCAGGTCTGGTATGTCGCACTTCTTAATAAACTTTCCTCCTATGGTCTTTCAACTAAACTCTGTACTTGGCTCTCTAGTTATCTATCTGATCGACGTATATTAGTTATTGTGGACAGCCATTCTTCAAGCTTTCACCAAGTAAATGCTGGAGTCCTTCAGGGCTCAGTTCTGGCACCAACATTGTTTCTTCTTCACATCAACGATCTTCTTTCGTTCACAACTAATTCCATTTATAGTTTCGCCGACGATAGTACCCTTCACTCCAGTTTTCAGGTTGCAAAACCCATCACTAAACCTGACTTGGAAAACAAACGCAGAGCGATGCAGATATCTCTTTTGCAGGATCTTAATTTAATATTAGATTGGGGCGCCATTTTTAATGCATCCAAAACACAATCATGTTCCTTGTCACGAAAAGAGTCATCAAATACTCTATACGGTCCAACGGGACAGGCCCCGAACTTCTCACTTTGTTCGTTCTTTTATCCCTAGAGATTCTAGATTGTGGAACCTGCTGCCCGCGGAGGCCTTTCCTTCCCCTAAATCTTCAAGTATTTAAGTCCCGTGTCAACAAACTCCCTCTTACCTCGCTTAAGACACCCACGGTACATTAGTATTTAGGCTTTTAGCCTTCGTGGTATGTCCAAAGATAAAAATAAAAAAATAAAAAATAGGAATTTTTCTTCAAGATTTTTATTTTTAAAAGCTAACAGCACTTGAATAGAACGACAGTGTTTAGTAATTTTATTTTCAATAGGTTTAATATAAATTGACTAAGTTAATTTTTAATATTCTGCAAAAACTTTCGGGTAACATATGTTTGTTGCATATCTAAAAGTTTGTTTCAGAACTAAAACCAGAGAAATTAAACAGCAGAAAATTAAGAAATCCGCAAGTTCATTATAAAGACAAAAGAGCAGACAGAATTACTTTTGGCAACATTTGAATAATGACTCTCCTAGGACGAAAGTTCCGGAAGTTTGCAAAAAACCGCTGTGCTCTAACTCATGCATAAGGTTCAGCACTGGAGATATCTAAATTTTATAACTTTAATACCACAAAGTCTTAAGTTATTCGTACCTAACGAGTATAAAAACATTCCGCTATGAATTTAGACTTTGTGCTTGACTTATAGGATTCTTTTCCTTTTTTCATATTTAAAATTCTTGAACTTATAAAAGTAAAATACTAAATTTTAAAAAATTACTTAAATCATTTTATTGTAAGGAAATGTCGAACAAAATGGGGCAACTAACGTCTAGAACAATATTTCTGGAAATGTAGCTTGCATATTAAAATGATTTTTGCACTTAAATAATTTAATAAAATAACTATTAACTACTAAGGCCCAGTTGTGCAAGGTAGGTTTAAACTCAGTTTTACTAAAATATAGTCAGGCCTTTGAACTTTTCGTAAAATCTAAATTTTTTTAAGTCCTTGACTCTGACCTCAGTTGAGTAAAACTAAGTTTAAACCAGCTTTTACAACTAGACTTTAAAAACCAACACATTTTATAGACCTTTTTTGAACACTTTTAGAAATATTTTAAATCCTAAATTTATGTTATGTTTCCATCACATCTTTAACTATTAGCTTTTGAAAACTAAAATTAGGCGACTTGGCAACGTTGCAGTTGCAAATTTAAAACAATGACATTTCATAATCAAGTTTTGCTTTCTGTTGTTGCAGTTAATATTCCATTTTTTAATATTTTTTATGATTTATGGAATTAATGTAATAAAAAATAGGAACATAGTTAGTCTACAACTAGTGTTAAGCGTTTAAGTGGCTCCATCATGGAGTTTGTTAAAAAATTCAGCAAAGAAGCAAAACGTGCGAAGTGAGTTTTGGTTTATCTGCAGTTCAAGTCTAAATAATGAAGAACTTACGCTTTATGGCTAAATCTAAAGTTAATCGAAACACTGACTATTAATCTTCTTGTGTTATTTAGGTTGTCAGACAATGATGCCCAATATTTTTCGTGAATAACTAATCAGGTAATTATATACACTTAAAAATCTAAAAGCTCAAAAGACTTTTCTTCTTTGCACAAATTAAGTAAATTCGGATAGGGCCACACTATTTTGATTTTTTTTAATTTAAGAGATATAAAAAACAATTTACAATAAAAAGACTGAGGTTTTTTTTCTCCATGGTAAAAACTAAATACACAAGGTACATTTTTCCAAAGTTATTTTTCTTGTATTATATCCACATATCTTTTAATTTACATTAATTTACCACGTATGCTTTCCTTGCATTTAAATGTCTTGAAAGCAGCCATAAGGCCTTAAGAACTTTCTAAAATATGCATTAGCTTTCAAACAATGCGTGGTTTCAGCTAAAAGATTTTATAAAAGGAAATGAGATTTTCTTATTAGATATTGTTAAATTTTAAATAAAATTTTACATATATTATTTTAAATTAGCTGACGCCAAATAATAAAGATGTTTTATACTAATGTAGCTAGTTTATACAGGGTGTTTTCTAACTAACCTAAAAAAATTTAAGGTGTATTTTTAAGCTAATTTTATAAAAAGTTTTATGTATTTTCAAAAATGCAGTGATAACAAGGTACATAGTGGTATTTTTTTTAAACTTTGGTCTTTAATTTATATTTGTAATATTCCTTATACCATTTTTTTTACTTTGCTTGGTTTGCAAGAAAATATGATACACGCTAAATTGCATATCTCCAAATCACACAATAAACATATATAATAGTAGAGGAGCCCAAGATGCTATATTTGCAGTTACTTGAGCGTCATAGAGTCCTATTGGGGCGTTAAGCCGCTATAGACTTTTTCGTATGTAAAAAAATATTTTTAATATTTTGGCTTGTAAAAATCGTTTAAATCGTATTGAGTTATATATTTTTCATCATCAACGCTCGAGCATGTTAAAATGTCTTTTCTTTACAACTTTGTAGGCCTCCGGTTACTTTACGTCACTCTCAAATTGTCAGATTAGTGTAATATATACTCTTTAGCATGTAATTAACACACCCTATCTTAATCTGACGCGCACGACAATTTATGTGGGATATATTTTTGTTTCTTACAGTCGCCCCTGTATACGGGGCTCATATTTGGTCAAAGTAATTAATCGGGTATATTTTTCTGACGCGCTTTAGTAACTGCAGAAATTCCCTCTTGGGCTCTCCAACCATAAACAAAATTTTCGTTTAATAATTATTTGTTTATAGTTTTCTATAAACATTAATTTAAATAAACATCAATACTGATATTTAAACTAATAGTCCCTGGACCAGTAATTAAATTTACTTTATGATAATGACGCTTTTAAACCCTTTTAGGGGGCTCCTTCTGACGGGTCTACCACAAATATTCAAATCGCCATATATGGAAGCGGCGCTTTATTCCAGCCTATTAATGTCAAATGTTTTGGATATCAGACCGGGCAGACGCGTCACTTATTTTGTTAGACAAGTTCAGCACAATGTTTTGCATGCAATTTTTAAACATTGTGCCAAAAATCTTAAGGATTACAGTTACAAAATCCACCCAATCCGATACCCAAAACATGTCAATGGTTTTGTGACTGTAACATTTTTTGGCACAATGTTTAAAAATTTCATGTAAAACATTTTGGTAAACTTGTCCGACAAAAAGTGACGCCTTTGCCTGGGCCAGCACCCAAAACATTTGACATTGACACGCTGGGTTAACGTGCCGCTTCCATATATGGCGGCAAAAATGTTCGTGGTAGACTCATCAGAAGGAACCCCCTAAAAAGGTTTTTAAAGTGTTAGTATCATAAAGTAAATTTCATTACTGGCCCAAGGACTATAACTTAATTAAGTAAATACAGTTTTTTTTTACCTTTTTATGCTTCTTGAGTGGTCAGTGTATGCAAGAAAAGGATTTTTTAAGAAAGTAGGATACAAAAAAGTAAGAAGATAAAAAAAAGTTTCATTTTAATTAGACGAACTAAAATAAATAATAAAAAAATTGCTTAAATGCCAGTGACTTATGTATATTTTTATCATAAATATTTGTTTACGTGCCGCTTGGAACGCCATTGGACTAAACAAATAAATTAAATAATCAGGTTAAGGTCAAACTAGCTCCCTAACTACTGCTAAATTTTATTAAAATCGGTAAAGGAATACTTAGGATTATTAAGAAAAAAAACATTTTTTTTTAAATTTAACACCCTGTACTTTAAAAACAATGCACATTTGTACCTTTCTTACGAATGGGCCAATAATTGCTTTCACTCCAATTAGGAAAAACCAAGCTTTTGTACTAAAAATAACTTGTTATTATATATTTTATAAGATCAATACAAGACACGCGCATTGTATTTAAAACAAAAATGTTGTTTAATTTTGAAAAAGTACCTAACTGAATGTTTATAAAAATAAACTATCATGTGTTAAATATCCCAAAACGGTAAATACCAGTAGGAGAAAAACATCACACTAAAATATGTATAAAAAAATATGATCACATTTATTTTTATTCTTTTAAATCCAATTTAATTTTAAAAAAGGATATGGCAGTGAAATTTTATAATAGCGCCACGACTGGTTATAAAGACGGCTACAAACAGCATTGAGAAAACATTTCTTGATCTGATTTCAAGAAAACGACGAGCAGTTACGTATAAAGTTATAAAATCTAGCAAATGTTTTAATTTATTTGTCAGTTGAACTGCAACATTGCCCCAGTTCATGCCAGTTAAATTTTATTCATTTTTCAGGACATGCATAAAAAATTTAACGAATTGAAATTAAATCTGAAGTAAGTGTAGAGGAATAATTAAAATCTTTGATTTCTAAAGCTCTTCATTTACTTAGTAAACGTCTACTTGCTCCGCGGCAACGAACGTATACTCCGAAAATGTCCGTATGTTTTATTTGGCATGTGATCAGTCACAGCATAAATAAAAAAGAGGCCTATTTAAAACATAAAGTTGATGATGGTGGCTTAAGGACACAACGTCGGATCTTAAATTTAGTGACAATATTTTATATAACAGAATAAGTGGAAATCAAATGTGTCGTTTATTTTAAAATATCACTTTAGTAAAACTGAAAAAACACGGTTTCGTGAAATTTCGGTTCTTTTCCGGATAATTCCAAAAAGGCTGCAAATTTTTAAAATGTTTAAAGCAGTATATTGTTAAGCATAAAAATGCGCAATTCTGCCCAAATTAAACCATTTCTGTATCTCTTACCGTCTCAAAATCATAATGGTGTTCCTCAAATTTGTAACACCCTGTATAGCAGGATGATTAAGGTAAAAATAAAGTATAATAGGGGGACGGGGAAAGGAAATTAATGAAGGTAAACCCACGATGTAAGCAAATTTTATGTATTTTTATTATGGTACGTCAGCAAATCAGCCACAGAAAAATGAAAATTTTTAGCCGTCTGCGTTTTTTTAATACAATTTACGGATGTAAAAATAATCGTTATTAAATAAGGGGGAGCAATTAAGTAAAAATAAAAAAATATATAGTAGGTTTCTTCGTTCTAGTAAAGTTTTTTTTATGCTAAATAATTTTATTAAATCACAATTTTGTTAGAGATATAAAGCCAATTTTTTAATAACAGAACGAAAGAAGATTATGAAGAATTAATAAGAAGAACAACTACCAAGTTGAAGAAAACATTATTTTTATGAAATATTTTTATAAGATCAATATTCCAAAGAGGGTTTAATTTAAACCACCTTTTAAGCCAACGAACTAAAAGAAAAACCATTTTTGCTTAAAAGAGTAAACAAAGTTTTTTTGAAAATAATGTAACACAAAAACTAGTGTGTTTATGCTAAGTAAAATGATTTTTGAAAGTAAGGCACATGTGATTAGATAAGACTTTGTTTCACAAAGCTTGGTAACAAACAGATATAGTGTATAGGCTTTGTTTGCTATGCTAAGAACATGTTTCTTTAAAAAGCCTTTATTAATCTTTCTTTTGTGTACCAACAGTACTTTTTCGTTAACTATTAGTCTATGGACGTAGGTCTGCATAGTTTTTTACACCGCCAATAGAGGGCGTCACAGATGTTAAACTACTTTGTTTATTTGACATTTTCTTGCTTTGAAGACTTTTTTGGAGTTTCTTGGTATTGGAAATTCAAATTAAGAAGCACAGTTTTGCAATTCGGTTAAACAGCTGATAAAAATGGGTATTGAGATTCAATTTGGCGAAGAATATTTACAAAAGTATTGGGCATCATTGTTTGACAACTTAAATAACACAAAGCAGGATAATAGTCAGTGTGTGTTTTGAAAAACTTTATATATAGCTATAAAGCGTAAGTTCTTCGTTATTTAGACTTGAACTGCAGATAAATTAAAACCTGACTTTGCACGTTTTGCTTCATTGCTGAATTTTTAACGAAATCCATGATGGCAACCACTTAAACGCTTAACACTAGTTGTAGACTAACTATTTTCTTATTTCGTAATACATTGTTCGCATAAATCATAAAAATTATTAAAAAAATAGAATATTAACTGCAACAACAGAAAGCAATACTTGATTATGAAATGTCATTATGTTCTAAATTTGCAACTGTAACGTTACCAAGTCGCCTAATTTTAGTTTTCAATAGCCTACACCGTATTGATAAGAACCAAAATGGTTCGAAACCAGTCTGCAGTTGGTGATTCGACAGATGCGCCCTTGTAGTGCAAAGACATTACAGGCAGTAAGGAATTTTATTTCTTCTTATTTTGATTAAATGAATTAAATGGGATTTTCTATTGCCAGTTTCGCTATGCACCACCCGGTATACAGAATAAAATGTAATGCAAGTATAAACTTGCTAATAAAATATAATTATCTTTTACAAAAACTACCAATGTAAAAATCCAAATTGTTTTATCTTACAAAACCTGTTTTTTGATGCGAAATTTACAAGCATTTAAAACTTCTTTCAATTCTAACAACGAAATTATTTAAGCTTTGCTGTACTTTTGGATAAAGGATTAAAGAGCAAATTAGCTGGAAATGGTAAATTGGTGTAAGCACTTAAATCAATAGTTAAATGACCGTTGATACGATCGCTCGGACCAATTATCGCTATCGCAATTTTACGGACCCTAAGAATTACAGAGCTATTATATAATTATTTATTATTATAGAAACCATTAAATCTGACAAAAACAACTTGTAAAACCATTATTTTTTATTATTGCTGCAGAGTTTAATGAGGTTAGTAACCCCTTATGTGGCTGTACAGTTTTTACAAACACCTTTCAGGGCCGTACCGATGTTTTTTTCTATCCAAAATGTGAGACATGCGTAAAAAAAACCCTGGCACAAATTGTGTTAAATTATCCATTTTTACTAGTAGTAGTAGTAGTATAAGAGTTTGGTTAAAAGAATTGTAAAAATTTAGGAATATTTAATTAGGTTTAATAATTTATTTGAAGTTTTTTAGGTTCTTTTAACACTTTTAAATATTTTTGCAATAAAGAAATTTAGTAGACATGTTTGTGATATTACAGACTTTTTTATGTTACCATAAAAAGGTTACGGAAAACCTTCGGAAGTCAATATTATTTTGGTTTTTGTGCTGTTCACTTCAAAAAATGGACAACTAAGTATTTGTCATAGTTGTAATCATATTAACGTTTTATTATTTTTAAGAAGTATAAAAACAATAATATGTTTTTTATATGGGATGTTACGGAACACTATATTAAAAAAAACTAGTATTTTTTTACTTTAAATTTTGTTTCATGCAAGATTGCGTATTTGCTTTCTATCTGAAAGATTTTTTTACAAACTTGCCCTATTTTATTAAAGTAATTGCCGTACATTATTTTTGTAAGAAATATTTGTTTTTGTACCACTGGAGACGCCACTGGACATAATACATTTAATTAAGTTAACTTTAAATAGGTCCTTAACTATTGTTCATAATAACACTACCAAACTTTGTCCAAGTTATATACAGGTTGGCAATTTAAAAACAAATCCGCCATTTTTGGGCACTTTAGGTCATTTAAGGATAAACGCTTGGATAGGTCAATTTTTGATTTAAGGGTAATATTTACCCTCAAAATTCTAAATAAAAGGGGGTCAAGTAATAAATTATTTTGAAGGTGTTTCGACCCTGATTACAACTGTCAAGTAAAGTCTCTGCTATTGTTTCTGTTGACAGCTTGTCAAAATTATTATTTTTATTTTTTAATGTTTAATAGTAAATTACCTCTAGGAGCAAGCTACCTTAAAGAAAGAGAATATGATGGAAATTTAACGATTTCTAAAATGAGATATTATTAATTATAATTCTTTTGGCAAGGCCGTGATTTACCCTAAAATATTAAGGCTGAGTCACACCCTCGCAATAAACATTAATTGATATTTTAATTTAAATATCTTTTTACCCTTAGTCTATTTCTTTAGCGTAAAATAGCGTGTTATACAGGTAATTTAATATTATTTATAAAAAAATAACAACTAAAAATTGGAGAATCTGCCATAGCAACGAAAATAATAGCAGCGACTTTATACTTGACAGTTATAATCAAGTTCAAAAGACCTCTTGACCCCTCTATTTGGGATTTTGAGTGTGAGTCTCACCCCTGCTAGAGGGCAGTTCAGGTGATAAAAGCGGGGTGAAAATGTTTACCCGCAAAAATAAAAAATGACGTTTCCGGGCGTTTTTCCTTATATGACCTAAAGTGGCCAAAATTAGCTCTGTGTTGTTTTAAAATACTTACCAAATATAATATAAATAAAAGATACTTAGGATATTATTGCAAAACCGATTAAAAAAATGGAGTCTAGAAAGCCAGATATTTTCAGATATACACATATTTATATGAACTTTTCTTTATTGAATTAGTTTAGAAATATGTTAACATTTTTTATCTGAACAAGGAAATATCCTGTATAAAAACAAAAATAAAAATATTTATATTAGGAATAGTATATTATATAACTAGGGTGAGAAGTAAGCTATTATTTACCGAGCATTTTTATATCCCGAGGCGCCTATCGTCGAGGGATATAATGTGCGAGGTAAATAATAGCTTTTACTCGAGGTATATTTAGAGTTTTTTTAACTGCTAAAATTATTATATTAACAATTTTAATTTTGGCATAAGTAATTGCTTAACAATTTGTTGAATGTATCGAAATATCAAGTAGACTGGAGCGTTTTTCTAATCAGCTTTATTTATATAAAAATTTGGCATTTGTCAAATTTTGATATACAAATTATTATTAATATTTACCTAGGTGTTTTTTATTATCTTTATTTACCTAGGGTAAGAAATATTAATTCTTGTTAGGGGAACGAACTTGTTTAAAAGTTTGTCATCAGTGTCATTTTTTTATTTCCTATTTTTTTAAAATTATGTTTTAAATTATACCTAAAAATTAAACTAACATACACTTACTGGAACCGGCAGAGTTCAATTGGCGAACATGTTAAAACCTTTTCCAAAGTTTTTAAATTTATTTCTGTAATTTTTCCCATTTTCTTTATATTACTTTTAGGAATGTTTTACCAATGCAGTTTGTTTTAGTTGTCGTGGCAGGATATGGTGCTTTTATAAAAGTATATGGCTCTATTCGATTTAACGTAAAACCTATTTTTATAGGGTCTAAAATCCAATAAATTCTTAATTTAACCAGATAGCCTTGCAGTAACTTTTAATAAATAAATTTATATTAAAATTTTAAATACAAAGTGCCCCACATGAAGTGCTGCGATCGACTTCTTAAAAAGTAGACTTAAAATTTTTTGAAAATTTGGTAATACTATAAAGTAAGTAGGGGTCGCGCTCATTGTCGCACCGGTTGGATTGACATCTGTCATCACCGAAGTTAAGCAACGTAAAGCGCGGCCATAACTTGGATGGTCGACCGCCAGCTGTAGATGGTGCTCTGCTCGGAGGTCAGCGGACTGACCAAGTAGTGACCATTCAAGTTATGAAATTAATGGCGATGGCGTGTAAATGAGAAGGAGTAGGGTCGAGGCACAATAAGTAGGGCACTATAACTTAAAAAGTTACCGAACGATCTTCCTCAAATTTATTTTTTACACATCTATAAAAACAACAGTACTTTCTATGTGAACCTCCAATATTCCGAAATATTTTTATAAAATTTTTTTTTATGCAAAAACGATGGAACAAATGAGTAAAAAAAAAAATATTTTCTTCAATTATTATAAATCTCGGATTAATTTATTGTTTTACATTTTTGTAGGTTTACCGACAAATTATGGCATGAATAAACACAAGAAAAAATAGGGTTTTTAAATTTCAAATCACTAGAACCGATACTAGAGTGCCTGCCGATTAAAAAGTCTCTCTCCGACCTTCCTAAAAAAAAATGCATACAGCCGCAATTTTAAATAATTAATAAATTAGATTAGATTAGATTAGAATAGGGCCGGGATAACCCCATGCACTAAACCGGCTCGGCTTATTGTGCGCCCTGTCTTTTTACGTCTGGGTGATGTCAGCCAGACGGAACCTACAGCTTAACGTGGGTTCCGAACCACGCTCCTATGAGCGACAACTTAAGACCTCGTCCCCACCCAGGGGCACTACTGAACCTACCAACTAAGTGGGGTCCGCATGTCTACGGTTGCGCAGGACTCGGCAAAGTGTGTTCCGGCGCCCTGGTCCTATGGTGGCATTCAGCGTCGATACATTTTGCACTTTGTTCGTCTGGTGTTGAGATAACCACTAAATTTCCGACCAACTTATAAATAAGTATTTGGCCTCAGCAGGATTCGAACCCCCTTCACGTCCGTTGTGCGCTCAACGACTTAACGCCTTACACGCTAAGCCATCACCGAACTAATTAATATATATCTAAGTAAACTACATACCAATTTATAAAAATATATAATGACTCTATAATTTAAAAAAAAAAAACATATAAATCAATGAAAATTTAGGCATTTATAGGTACCTCCTCTTTTAATGACTTGTATATGTACAATTTTGTATCTTGATACCAATAAATACTACTACTACTACTTAAATATTCAATAACCCGGCCCTCACGGTACTCTGGTATTCAGACATAAGCCTTCGTGAGATGTCGCCAAGATTTAAAAAAATATATTATTACTTATTATTTGCTTTTAAAATTAAACGGGTTTTGTTTAATTATAAATTATTAAGGTATCTCCCTAAGTAAAAACATGTATATAAGTTCTTGTGGTAAGAATACATTTTTTCAATTAACAATTTATTTATTAAAAAAGTAGAAATATTGCTTTTTTTATCTCTAACTATAACGGGTATTTCTTGATTTTAGGTCATTGTAACAAGCCATTTTGGTATGTTTGTTTGTGTGATTATTAATATTAAAATAAAATCTTTCTAGACTTGTATATTCATTTTAAAATGTTATTTTACAATTACAAAAAAGTACCATTAAAAACAATTAACAAAAAAAGTTATGGGTCATTAATACACATTTAGGGTGATTTTTGTAGGTAAAAAACAGGTTAAGTAATTAAATAAAAGCATTTGAAATATCAAATTTCAATTAGCAACTTTGTACTTGAACAAAGGAGATTTAATGGTCCTACACGCTGCTCCTGGCCATGCGGTATCCTTCCACTCAAGGCAAAACCTCACAGAATATCCAATTTGGGACAATTGCAATTGGTATTTACTTTGCAATTCGGTTCTCTCATTCAGAGTCGGTTGCTACACTTGAGGCTTCTGGTGTACCCCGGAGTGCTGTAAGAGTTATTTCAAAACAAAAGGATTAACTGACCAGAGAGATATAATATCAATTAGTTGAATGACAAAGATTATTTTATGTTTTTTGGTGTAAATGGAAATTTAGTTTATAGGAGTGTATAGGGCTAAACAGCACGACATTTTGTTTACATATTATAATGTTAAATAATAGGACCAGGGTATTCTATATTAGATTGCACCAGAAAAAAACAATATTTTCCTTTAACGATTATGTAAAAATATTGTTTATGAAAACGAAGAAAAACATCTTTACATTTTTAGCCCTTAATATTAACATTAAGATGTGCATCATTAAAATTTTTATTGTTTCAATAATTATTGCATTTTTATACAAAACCTTAAAATCAGTCAATCCCTAAGCTAAGACCAATTTAGATTCTTAAAGAAAATTAAATTCTTTTTAAAAAAGCTTGCTTAGTAAATGTTTGTTAAACGAACCGTTTTCTTGTATTCGCGCCTAAAACATTATTTAATTTTTTTAATAAAAAAAATAAATTTTAGATTCTGGATTTTTAAACTTCTATAAATATTAATATCTTTAAAAACAAATAAATATTCCTAAGGGATATTTTATGCTTTACAAAAAGGTCTCTTGATATTTTTTGATAAATTTATTCTTTTTAAAATTATTTAATTTTGAAATAAATTTTTATTTCAATTTCAATATTGAATACTTTTTTATCAAACAATGTTAAGAGACCCATTTTAAAAAGAAAAAATACCCCTTAAGAGTTTTTTTTGTTTTATAAAGATAGCATTAATTATGATAGTGTAAAAACCTAGAATTTAAGTGACAAAATAAATAAATGTAATTAATGTTTAAAGCGCAATTAAAAGAAAACTGCTAAATTTACTAGGTAAGCTTTTTGTAGAGAATTTAATTTCCTTAAGGAATATAAATTGGTTAAAGGTTCATGACTGACTGACTCCAAGCTTTCGTATAGGGAATGCAACAAATGTTAAAAAATCTTCATCACACAGTTTAATTGGACAGGCCCCGAACTTCCCATTTCGTTCGTTCTTTTATCCCTAGAGTTTCTAGACTGTGGAACCTGCTGCCAGCGGTGGTCTTTCCTTCCCCCCAAATCTTCAAGTTTTTAAGTCCCGTGTTAACAAACTTCCTCTTACCCTGCTTAAGACACCCACGGTACGTTAGTATTTAGGCTTTCAGCCTTCGTGGATTGTCCAAAGATAAAAAAACACTTCTTAATGTTGGCATTAATAGCTGAAAATTTCAGGAAATTTATTTTCTTCGTCATGACAAAATTTTTGCAAGACCATTAAAAAAATGTTTTTTGGCACAGTTTTTTTTAAATACTTTCTTACGATACCCCACTTCAAAATATATTTGGAATTAAAATAAATTTAAAAAATTCCCTTTAGTTTAAAATATTAAAAACTAGATCGACTTCATATAATATTTTAATAATATTAAACAGACGTACGTTTAACAAAACCCAAAACATGCTTTTTGGTTCTAACAACAGCATAATGTAAGTCAAAATTTCATTTGAATGAGATTTGTATTTTTCGTAACTGCGTGTAAAAAGTCGTGTCTGCGGATTCTAGAAAAATGGAAAAAGAATATTATTGGTTGGTGATTGGATTCGCGTGTTTGAAAAGGAAAGTCGCGCTTCCCTTTAAGAGGGTGGACTACCTGCCTTTTTGAAAATGACGTTTTATTCTTACAAAAAAAAGTTAGAATCGCCATTTTTGGTGTATGGGTTGTTTACTTGAATTACTAAAAGGCAGACTTTTTGAAAAAATAATTTCAATTTTTTTTTTTTTTAAATCTCAATTTTAATAAAAACTTTAAAATAAGCAGTCTGCCTTTCCATTTTTATTTTATTATTTTTACCTCCATGTGATATTTCAGCAAACATCATATTTCTTTTTAACGTAATTTTCAAAAATATTCGATTTTGGTTAAAATCTCATCTGCTCCTAGTAAAATTTACATAGTTCGCCAACAGCGCATTTCGAGCAAGTGAGAAAGGCGCAGTGGACGGCACTCTTTTTCGTCACGGCTGTTCATAAAAAAGTGGTGCAAAATGGGCCAGCGTAAATTCTCCCAATAGTTATAACTAAATTTTATTCTTTGTCGGCAAAATTTGACTTAGTGTACATTATTTTCCTTTCCTAGTGAAAATTAATCACATTTAGTATTTTGACGAATACAGTGATCGAAACATTTGTCTAAGTGTTATTTTATTTTGTTTCATTAGTTAAATATTTTTGTTTGTGAAAAGACGTAGTGTCTATTAATTAAGGAAAATAAACATGGGGCGTTGCAAGCTTGGTGACACAAAACATTTGAATGCAGAAGACAAATTGCAAAAGAAATATGGTAATTATTAAATTATTTTTATGCTTATAAAATTATACTTGCCATCCTAGGGTAGAAAATTAGATTACTTAATTTTAAATTAGCAAAACCTAGGTTGGTATTTATCTATGTCATCATAGGCCTGAGTAGGGAGCAGCCTTGCTGCAACTCCCCACAAAAGCCCCTTATTGTTTTTGTTCAGGAGCCATTTTTTTCTTAACTAAGCACTTAAAAAATATGAGATAATAATAATGGTTTACATACCAACAAATTTAAATCCTATCTACGCTAGTGTATGGAATAATATAATGTTAGCGTTGCTAAACTTAAGGCTAAACACAACTGTAAATTGGCATGTTCAAGCATTATTAGTCCTAATTTAGTTTTGCTTTTTTTTAGATTAACTTTCATGTGTATTAAAATTTTTATTTTTATGCAACAAAAACGAGTAAAGACAACTGGAGCTCTTGAGACGCCTAATACTAGTACACTACTTTTAAAAGGTAATATTATTTTTATTTTATTTTAATTACAATACAATACAGCACTTTTATGTGCTTTTATTTTAAAATAAATGTTTATTTATTATTATTTTCTTTAGGGAAGAGGCACTAAGTGTACAAAATGAACCGATGTCAGTATCAAATAACATCGCAACAGCTAATGAAGGGTAGGAATAATAAAGGCTGTTTTATTTAAAATTTATCCCAAATATTGCTCATCTTTTCAGAAAGTTTGAAAAGCTCACAAACACATTTTTTTTTTCATCATTTTATCCATATTTAATTTACTGAAAAAAAAGAGATTTTTTATTACGTGATTGAAATGAAAAATGATTAAAGATGTCGATTTAAATTATTAAAAAGTATTTTTTATTCCAATTTTAAAGGCCAAAATCTCCCTAACCAAGTATAATAGAACTTTTTTATATGAAGTACTAAAATTATTTTGGCTCAATTTTTCACCCCTATTGTGTATGACCTTACCTTTTCGTACACCCTGTATATGTATAAAAAAATATTTAAAACATAGGCTGGTACTTAGGAAGTAAAATTAATTATTTTGAAAAAAATATTTATTATATTTATAAATTTATAATTGTAACAACAATTTTTTTACGTAAAATAATTGACTGCATGGCAATTAATAATATTATCAACGATCCATTCACAACAAGATATTACACCTCCAAAAGCCCCCGTATAACCACTTAAAAGCCGATTTTTTCGTAATGGGCACCAGTTGGCGCTGGGGTCAAATCTTGTAGTTACACGCGGTAAACGCTGTATGGCGCTGAAATTGCTCCTTTGGGGCTTGGGCGAAACCTCGAAAACAGATGTCACCATTGTTTTACCTAGTATCCAAAACGGCCGCAAGATGATGCCATAATACATTTATGAGCGTCGTCTCAAATTATTTATTAATTTAATGTTAATTTTATACTACCTACACAGTATGTACCTACCCAAATAAATCTAATGTAAATATTGCCGAATATAACATAACTTATAAATGATAAAACTATAACCACTGAACAATATTTGTATATGTTTTTGTTTGAAAACTAAAAATTATTTAATGTATGCCATAACATTATTATCCTTACATAGTATAAAATGAAAGTCCCTTTTTCGGTCTGTCTGTATGCATGCTTAGATCTTTAAAACTACTTAACGGATTTTGATGCGATTTTTTTTTAAATAGATAGAGTGATTCAAGAGGAAGGTTTATGTATATAATATTATCCAAGAAAACATATACAGAGTGTTTAAAAAAATTGTTTATATTTAAAATTTGATATTGGTTTTACTATTCGTACCGAATTTTGATGCAGTCTTTTTAAATAGATAGAGTGATTCAAGAGAAAGGTTTATATGTATTATAATATCCAAAAAACATATACAGAGTGTTTAAAAAAGTGATTTATATTTTAAATTTGATATTGACGTTACTATTTTCAACGGATTTTAATGCGTTTTTTTAAATAGATAGAGTGATTCAAAGGGAAGGTTTATATGTATGATAATATCCAAAAAACAACATATACAGGGTGTTTAAAAAATAGTTTACAATTAAAATTCAATATTACTCAAAGGATTTTGATGTGTGGTTCTTTTTAATAGATAGAGTAATTTAAAAGAAAGGGTTATATGTACAATAATACAAAAAAAAAACATATACAAAGGGTTTAAAAAATAGTTTGAATTTAAAATTCGATATTACTCAACGGATTTTGATGTGGTTTCATTTTAATAGATAAAGGGTTTTAAAACGAAGGTTTAAATGTATAATAATATAAAAAAATATGCGTGTTAAAAAAATAATTTACATTTAAAAATTGATATTATAGTTTAGTGAAACTTCAATTGTCTTTAATATTACTTAACGGATTTTGATGCGGTTTTTAACACGCTTTTATTAACTTGGGTTGTAACTATCTATCAATCTATCAATCTGGCTGGCTATGTAACGGAATCTTTGAGCCTAATTTTAACCAACTTCCAGCTATTCGATTTCTTTGAAACTTTGCACACGTATTAAGGAAACATGACAATGCAATAATCTGCAAACAGTATCCCGTTATCTTTTTTTGGATCGCCAGGAAAAAAATTCCATTATATTATAAAAACAACACCTAGGATGCCATCTGTTGGCAACATTTCAAACTTTGCTATTAAATGAAGAAGAAATTTTTTAGTTTTTACACAATTTGGTTAGTTGCACCATTGGTGTTCAATTTTTATGAACAATAAAAATTAATAAGTTCTTTTACACAATTGGGTTAGTTGCACCATTGGTGTTCAATTTTTATGAACAATAACAGTTAATAAATGCCGTTAACACGCTTTTTATTAACTTGGGTTGTAACTATCTGGCTATGTAACGGAATCTTTGAGCCTAATTTTAACCAACTTCCAGCTATTCGATTTCTTTGAAACTTTGCACACGTATTAAGGAAACATGACAATGCAATAATCTGCAAACAGTATCCCGTTATCTTTTTTGGATCGCCAGGAAAAAAATTCCATTATATTATAAAAACAACACCTAGGTTGCCATCTGTTGGCAACATTTCAAACTTTGCTATTAAATGAAGAAGAAATTTTTTAGTGGGTTGCAATATATTGGCAACGGTCCAAACATTGCCTGGATTGCCATCTGTTGGCAAAATTTCAAACTTTGCTACTTAATGAAGAAGAAATTTTTAGTGAGTTGCAATCTGTTGGAAAAATTTTAAAATTTGCCACTCTTGTTCATTAAAAAAATTTTTCGCCATTTTGTCAAGAGTAGCAGAAACTAAAAAATGAAAAATAATTAATAGTTTAAAAACTAAAAAACACGCTTTTATATGCAACCGAACTAAAAATTAGAAAATAATTTTTCATTAAAAAAAATATTGTCATTTCATAGTAAAAAGCGTGGGGTGATAAATATATTAAATGTTATAATTATTATATTTGCAAATATCTATGATGGAAAAGTTATGAAAAAAATAGTAAAATGCACCCCACGCTTTTTACTATGAAATGACAATATTTTTTTTTAATGAAAAATTATTTTCTAATTTTTAGTTCGGTTGCATATAAAAGCGTGTTTTTTAGTTTTTTTAAACTATTAATTAT